>JACXGI010007503.1:0-37131 GCA_016801175.1 Esox masquinongy
GCAGGCAGGCAGGCAGGCAGATCCTGGAAAGCAGGCAGGCAGTGCCTGGAAAGCAGGCAGGCAGAGCCTGGAAAGCAGGCAGGCAGGCAGGCAGGCAGAGCCTGAAAAGCAGGCAGGCAGGCAGAGCCTGAAAAGCAGGCAGGCAGGCAGGCAGGCAGAGACAGGAAAGCAGGCAGGCAGGCAGGCAGACACAGGCAGGCAGACAAAGACAGGCAGGCAGGCAGGCAGGCAGACACAGGCAGGCAGAGAGAGCTTCAGGGCCGCTGGCAGCCTCTGGTATGTTTGACGGACCGTTCATGATGACCCTGGCCATATGCCTCCATAAACAAGCTGTCACAGTTAACAACTCAAAGCATGCTCGTCTCCCAAAACATCTGTATCGCTGGCGTCCCGATTGCACATGGCGGCTGGTAATGTTTGATAATGCATGAAGACAGCATCTAGCCTAAGGGCACTGCCAAACTCGACCGCTGATTTTCTACTCGATTCCGAATGGCTACGGATGGACAAACTGATGTGTTAATCAATTAGAATAGAGCAGCTGAACAGGGGGCCAATACCAAGAGAGCATGAGAAACATAGAGCTGGGACCAAATCTCACCCCTTCTAACAGGCTAATCTACATACATGTGCAGATGAATTCATCTGATTCCACACTATAGCAGGAGGGCTATTGGTTCTCGTACCTAAGGAGGTCCGTCCTACCCAATCGTAATGAGAGAACAACGGCAATAGCACTCTTACGGAAGGTTATGTAAGCTCAGTAACGGGTAAAGGATTGAACATGCACACTATAAGCTGAATCAGTGGGAACCACTTTGGTTCACTGACCCCATGGAGTTCAAGTTAAATAATGCACTCCTCAATTAACCGCCGGCCAACTTCCTAAACAGGCCCTCATTATCTTTGAATGAGCTACACGGTAGTGACAGTGACAAAGCTGCCAATCTCCTCACAGAGATCTGTTCCACTCCTCTGGTTACACGTCGGACGTAGCAAGACAACCGCAGCACTGTCCGCCATTATGGCTGCAGGTAGACTGCACTTCTCCAGTCATATGGGAGCCTCCATGGGCAGTTTTCCAGTCTCATTCAGCCATTGTGTTAGAAGCAATTGATTCACTGGGCCAAAACTAGTAAATTCAATGTATATTACAACACTCAAAGCAGGTGAAACAAAAACTTTTGCCGCGTCCGTCATTCAATTGCCGACTGAAACCGATCCCAAAACACCGACTGAAACCGATCCCAAAACATCACGGGCCATCTGAAAAAACTCAAACAATGAATACAGACACCATGTTATAAGGCACTACTTAGGTCGTTTTCTTCATCTGTTGGCCTGTCTGCTTAGTCAAAGCAAAGTTTGTATGTTTGTTTCCTGTTCGAATTCAGCCTGAGGGTTTCACACTGGCCAAATTCTAAAAGGACAAAAATCTGTCCTTTTCAACCCCAGTGATGCCACTTCTGTGCAAAGCATCATGCGGTTTCATGTACTGTTTTTAATGGTTTCCTTTTTCATTTCCCTACAGAGGACTGATCAAGCAAACCACAGTGAGGATATTTGGTGCCTTCTCACTTCCCTAAACAAACCAGACGGACGGGGGGGGGGGTGGGGCCTAAACAAGCTAGGTAGAAGCCTTGGCGGTTCATCCCAGCCATCTTAATACCCATGTTATGTCGCACCGAGTTGACTAAGTAGCTCCGGCAGCCTGCGTGGGCATTCATTTGTCCAGCCTACAGCTGCATGGGCCCTGACGAACACTGAGCTGCTGCCTACTTCATTGCTCCCCCCTCCAATCGTTTGTGACTGAAAGCCTAACTGTAGTCCAGAGACAGACGTGATTTTCTGCTCCGCTGACGACACGTGCCCAGTCAGAGACTGGATGCCTTATCTGCTCTGGGGGCAATTGGGTTTTTCCTGCCACTCGACATAGTTCCACAACGCACAAGTTCTGAGGAAAAAGAATTACCTAGCTACAGTAGAGACTGTAGAACACCAGGAACAAACCCATGGAATTACCATCATCAGTCTGTGGTGCTGCACTGCTGATAAAAGAATCTACCAGATATTATTGCTAAAATCAACAGTTTATGATGACCTAAGCTACTTTAAATTGATAGTGAATATGACTAACGCGGTGGGAAAAGGGCTGAGCTGCATAGATGTATCCATGACTAATCACTTAGGTCACAGCCTCGTATACCGGACGATCTGGGAAGGCTGGAATGACTTCATGCCAACAGCTAGACCTAGACAGCACAGCTCGGATGCAAGCAACAGTAGCCGTGTGTCTGTGATTTTGGGGATGTGACATCTCTATTTACGTCCGCTTTTGGCGTGGAACTAGAACACCGGCATTGAGTGAAGCAGCCAAATACAACTTGTCTCGCCATCTCCATTTCAAAAGAGACAGGGCGGCACAAAGTCAGGAGAAAAATGTATTCCTGCGCTATATTTATTTAACTACCAACCTTCTATAAGCTCTGTTTCTCCTGATAAACAAGGGATTGTATCCTGGAGGTAGGGGAAGATGGAAGCACCTGTCAGTTGGTACAGAGTGGATACTTTACCAGCAACCATTATCGCACAAAGCGGACAGGCTGACACGTCTCTGCACCGGTCATTCCTCTGATGGTAGTGACCCCGTCAGCACAAACTAATGTCTTCATTTCAGACACCTGGGAGACAGACAGAGGGTCTGCTGAAAGATGAGAAATCACAGTTTCGTGAAGACCAAAACAACCACGCACTTTTTAGAAGATTCAGGCTTTTGGCAAGGCTTTTGGCAGTCCCTGTAAATTCCAGATATGCCACCCAAAATACCTCAGGACATAAACTGATAAGTAATAATGATTTAGGTAACTCGTTATTTTAGTTCATGTGGTTGTCAAGCGGATATAAAACAACTAAGACTAACTAACAACTAATAAGACCATTTGGAAACTATGCTAAAATCAGTATATGCCAGCTTAATGAACTATTGCGCACCACTGCCTTAATCCTAGTCAAACCTGTTTACCAGGTTTAGAGTAGAGCAAAAATGCCAATGCGTGAAACAAAAGTTCCTTTACTTTCAACCTGGATCTGAATAGGCTCGCATTTTTGGGATGATAGATAGCGCCTGTTGGTCTTGACAAACGATGGTGACGCGGCAAGTTTCACCTAGGTGTAAAAATGAAACATTGTCTTCCACGGCTCAGAATTCTACCACACCAGTTTCATCCTCTGGACAGAAAACCTGTGACGTGGACCATGAAGAAACATGACACGACCACAACGGCAAACATTGGTGTCAATACTTATTTCGAAGAGCCATTAAAATGAAATGAACCGAACGTCAGCCTCGGCTGATAAAAGAGGAAAAAAATTAAATCAACATTTTGGTAATATGTGGCCTATTAGAACAGGTGCAAAGTCAACAATGTTTAGTTCGTAGGCCCAGCATAAAAGAGTGATGACATAACATACTCCCAGTCACATGACGCATCTTAACCTTGCGTGCGCCACTTTCCCTATATAGGTTGACGTAAAGAATATAGGGATGTAGGTGTATATCTAAAAAGATTTGCACTATCAAAGACAGACTCCTAAATTCTTTCTAGGAGAACCAGTCCTTCTAAACATACTTTATAGGAAGCACAATTAAATATTTTGGTATATACACGCAAGTGAAACTGTTTAAGCTAATTAACTAATTAACTTAGCTAATTAACTTATTAGACTTGAATTTGAAACAGGTGCATGAGTGAAAAGGGCAAAAAGAAAACTCTGCACCTCTTGGGGGGCCCAGAACCACGATTGTGAAACACTACACTTACATGTCATCAAACCCTGCTTATTTGATGACCTCCTAAACAGGATCGATCAGAGCTGCTCAATATCCTGGAGGGCTAAACCACATCTTGTTTTTATTCTCTCCTTCGGAAATGAATCAGGCCTAGGATAACAGGTGAATGGAATTTGTTACCAGGTAGAAACAAAACTGGGTTTTGAGCCCCTGGAGAAGAATCAAACCATCCTGGGATACACAGAGGAAGTTGTGCAATGCATGTGGAATGGAAAACAATGACATAGCATTTTTGCCTGTACTAAAACCTGTTAGCCTTATGTTTGGTTGAGGATGCCTATCTGGGCTAAAATCAATGGGGCTGAGACATTCTCTGGCTTTGACCATAGGTGCCAATCTGTTCATGATTTGCCATGACTACCAAGAGGAAATGAAAGAGATTAATTTCTTGGCAGCTGCTGCCTGACAGGAGCTGAAGTCTTGCCCTGCTTCTCAACTCAAAGATACCAGACAGCCATTTGACATGCCTCTGCTTCGGCTCGAGAGAGACAGAGGTGCGAGTTTGCTTCTGCAGCACCTGCTACACAAATTAGGCTTAGCGCTTCTCAAACAGGTGTAAAGGCCCGCTGTCTTTTCTTTCCCTTTTCTCTCTCGTACTCACTCAATCACACAATCAGCTTTAACCTGACACCGCAAATCTGTGGGATTTCATACCACTCAGGACCATGTCTGGAGTGGATTATGTTTTCTGATGGGGGGAAAAAGCGGCAGCTGAAAGAAAAAAAAGGATATGAAAGTCTGAAAACAAGCCAGTTCAATGGTTGTTTGAGTTTCGGACAGCGGTTAAAACACACAGCTGAGAGAATTTTCCTAAAGGTATAACCGCACAGCACATACTACATTAAGCACACATGAGGAGGCCCCTTAAATTGACTCACTGCTAGAGGACAGTATAAAATAGGTGCAACCAACTGTCGATCATTAACCATAATACAATACCCAAAGGTCGTTACCATAGTGAAACACTGTTTAGAGAGGAAGCCCACACCACCGGGACATTAGCCTAAATAATGATCCGTCTGTGAGCAACGGTACAAAGCTTCTACACACAGTCCTGTAGGAGACATCATTCCAAAGAACACTGTACAGCCCATGCAAAGCAGGGTGGTCTAGGCTATGCCAACAGCGGAACACGTCAACTGAAACCAGAGCCCTTAACTGAAGTGGGATAGCTTTATAAAAAGCTTGCCGCAGAAAAACGTAACCACAGGGAACGCGGTGCTCTATTTGGCATTGAAGAGTCACCCCTGAGATAGGGTGAGTCCACGGCTACCTCTGACCTACAGTGCTGAACGACAGCCGCATGCAACCATTCATTTCATTTTGATAGCTAAATGTGCCTCATTACAATGGACCTGACAAGTTGCTTGCATCCGCCTCAACACACTAAATGAAGTATTTTGCACCTGCATCAGTAAATGCCAGTGGCTGTTTGATGTCCTTGTATTTCTGTGTGCTACAAATAGACTTCCAATCTGCTGTCTAAGATGTCTTGTTTAGTCTATTCCAGCATACATGGCAGCGAAAAGATGAAAAACGTGTACATCAGCAGACACAAGACAACCAAAAAAATGAAAAGCTGCTGCTGTGGCCCTCTGCACAGCCACCATATTGGACGGAAAACAGTCAAGAAAATAGCACTGGTCTTGAGACGAGGGAGCGTCCCAGTCCAAGCCAGGGAGTCAGAGACAGGCAGGTATAGAAGTTGAGCGGTGCACCTCGTCCTGCCCCCAGTTTCCTCTCTGTGCCTTGGGCTTTGCGGATTAGCTTGCTGCTACTGCTCCAGAGTGGGCAGCTCCCCCTGCTACTGCCGTGACTGGGGCAAAGACACCCCACATTTATCTTGTTATGGAAACCTGTCCTCAAATGCACACAGCTGCAACCAAAACTTTTTTTTTCTCCAAAATGAATAACAGCAGTGCAGATGTCTTATAATATAGATCAATAATCAGTTCAAATTTACTGGCAGTGTTTACCTCGTATCCTCAGTGCCATTCAATCCAGCATCGTCTCAGCGCCTGCACTTGGCTAGGTAGCCTTGACTCGCGCATGTCAATAGTGTCGGACGATCTGCTAAAGAGAACATATCAGATGGTCAGCTATATGCAGTTACATCAAACCCGCACACAAACACTATTGTCATGTAGTTGACATTGACAAATGCTGATTTGGCCGCCGTCAAAAGTTGTGTAACTACCTACTGAATTATGCTCGAACATCACTTAAATATTTGCACCCGTCAGGAACACATTTTTTCCCACTGTCGATGAATTCAATTTTGACCCAAAACAGGCAGCTTACGGGACTACACAGTTTGTTACAGTCACAAGCATAACCTAGTATTAAATGAATATCCAATTTAATGTTAACTACTTATTACAAAAATAACAGTACTTCACAAAAAAAACGATCAACAGTTCTTTAGGCCTGACAACTTACATAGGTTTGGAAAACAAGGGCAGTGTCGACTAGCATAACGCAGACAGCTACCATAACGTTACTCCGTAAACTGTAAACTAGCTTCTAGCTAAAGCAGTTATCAATGCAAGTAGATGTTAGTTGCTGGTTGACGCAAAGCCCTACAGTTGCTTTAAAAGCTTGGTTTCACTGTGATGCAGCTAGCTAACTAAGCTACAATGACTAGCCAACCAGCTAGCTACAGTACAGTACGTTAAAAATCCTAAATACTGACGTTAGCTACAGTGGCTAGCCAACGTTAGTTAGCTAATTGACTCAAAACAACTCTCGATTTTTTATTTCGACATTCGCTCCATTTCAACATTCACTCTTTTTAAAACTAGTTACACTGCAAATGTTCTGTTTTACAGAATGGCAACAAAGTTGTTTCTGAAAATCAATATATGAAAACGACTGGCTTTTTGTAACATTGCTCCTTAGCTACGGTGTCAAAACTCTGATTAGACGTGTTTGTCAGCAGAGGCTTACCCTGTCCCGAGTTCACTGAGCGAGCAGGATTAAAAGTCCAACTGATTGAACAGGAACAGTTTAAAGTAAAACAAGAAAGAGCAGTTTTGTTAGCTATCACTTAAAAGCACTTGGTTTACTGAGTCTGATTTCTTGCCCAGCCTGTTGACAGCTGACTCAGAGCTGGCTGCTGAAGACAATCTCTGACTGCTAGAAGCGTAGTTCCTGAATGGGAAAAAAAACATTGAACTTTCTCAAGGCTAGAGTAATCGATGTGGATAAATGTAATCATCAACATTTGCGCGTTCGAGTATTGCTAGAACATTTTTATTACATTTTTTTACTGCCTTTAAAAATGATTTACAGATGTAAGAAAATATGTAAATGACATTTACATGAGCTTTCAATTTTTGTCTTTGGATCATTGAAGAATATGTAGCAATCAACACGCACACAGAAAGGCTGCATTGTACACTGGCAGCACAATTCTGGCATTGTTTCCATTTATAGGACATTTATATATCATATATTTGTGTTTGATACAAAAGACCAATGCGTGAAAAAAACACAATTTGACTTCCTGTCTAATTGCATTCTAAATACACAGTACTTTAATACATTTTTTTTCAGTGAGTCGTGATTCCAAGGACTAGTTAATTATGTGCCATTGAATCCATTGGTCTCAGTCCCAAGGTCTTACGCTGCTGTATTATTGTGCCGGGGGAGTAGGGTCAGTTCTCCTTCTCCACTATAAATCCTTGTAGATCTATGGAATGCATTTTCTACATTTTCCCTGTCTCATGCCCTGTTTTAAACTTAGAAGGACATGAGGTCTTGGCCCACACCTCCGGAGTACCTGGCTTGAAAGACTCGTTGCTGTCCCTGTCCAAAGTCCTCCTGTTGTGTTGCAGATCAGTGGCGTCGTTAGGCCTGGGCGTCTCAAATTGACCAAAATAAATAATAATAATAAAATAGCCCCTGGTCTATTCATCTATAATTTCGATCGTGCATTATGACAATGTAGACGTGTAGGCCGCTAGCGTGTACATCGACATTTTCTGCATGTACATTCAAAACCCACGTACTTTCTGTCCCAGGCAGGGCGGGTGGGTGGGATAAGCCCCCCGCCCATTTAGGTTTAGGTTTAAATAGACTCTGGACTCAGCCCACATGCATTTATTAATTATTACAATTTGTACTCTTAATATGTTCAAGAGGACTGGTCACACCTCTGAGCCTGGTTCCTCTAGGTTTCTTCCTAAATGTCGGCCTTCTTAGGGGGTTTTTCCTAGCCACTGAAATTCAGCACTATTGTTGTTTGCCCCTTGGGGTTTAAGGCTGGGTGTTTTGTAAAAGCACTTTGTGACAACTGCTGATGTAAAAAGGGCTTTATAAATCAATTTGATTGATTGATTTGATTGGAAAATAAAGATTCGTTTGGGTGAATTGACTCATAATGAGATCCTCTATTTGATTATTAGAAAATACCAAACAATGGATGATGATCCTGACGGTCTATTAATGCAGAATATTATGTCATAATGCAATTTAATTGCACGGCTTGATACATTTGTGCACATTTTACGGCTTTCACACAGCTTAAGTGCAGTACTTTGAAATAACTGCCGTGAGAAATTTGAAAGTGAAACTCACTGATTTCAAGAATCTTATATGACAATGAGAATATTGCCATCTAGTGTTGGTAATGGGTAACTGCTGCTAGACCCAATGCTCTTCCCATACATCTGACGCGTCTTTTATCCAGGGCTAAGGTCAGGGCTCAATGGATAAGGTGCCGGTAAAGGAATTCAGATATGAAATCATCATTTATCAGTAGTTGCAAGAGTGGTTCAATGAGCCAATAAATCAGCAAAAGTTACTTTTGTTGATTTACATTGCTGCCTCTTGGCGCTATAATTTGGATCATGTGTAAGGTGATAACAGTATAGTTGCTCAGCAAAACTCCATATTTTGGTCAGTGTCTTAGATATTTTAACATCATAACATTGACCAAACTGGATAATGGACAATTTTGATGCTTTCTGGGTGAGTGAGAAGATAACGTAATATCAATAATTCCCTCTTCCATTCAAGTACTGCTGAGGCAGATGGCCACCATCTTCAAACATCTTCACAATTCCAATATAATCAGCTAAATTGAGAATAAATGTTGTAAATTATTTATTTGGATTTTGGATTTAGACTGTACTATGTAAATGTATTTAATTATTTAAAACATAAATAAAAGCTATAATTAAACTGTAGTACAATATTGGTACTTTTCAAATATCTTTGGGGTGCTTGTTTGACGAAGACAGTGGGTAAACACTTTTCATTTTCCCCCACAGTGAAATGTTATACACATTGCAAACTTGAAACACTAATTTTTGGCTTCTGGTTGTAAAAAAGCAAAACGGGACGCCAAAAATCACATGCTATGTCATCTGTGCGGATATGTGCACCATGTGATCAAAACCACTTGCTTTCAAACTTGGAATTTCATAGCCATGATGATTTACTTGTAGATTATGAACATGAAAACAACATATTCCACATCCAGCCCAAAATGGATTTACATTTTATTTTGTTATTCTCAAAGGTCCCGGACTACTTTAAAGGAAAATTTTACTTTTTATCAACTTAATGTTATATTGTCCCTCACCCAGATCAAAGTAGCCTATCTGTGTCACGTTTTGGTTTAGCAGGACACCAGGCGCAGAGTCGAAGAACAACAAAAAGGGTTTAATAATGAAACTAAAAACAACAACGTCAGGAACAAGGCAGGCGGGCAGAAAAGCGATACATTTACCTCTGGTGCATATACCTCTGGTTCTTTTAATAATGCATAATTACAACTTAAAAAAATCTGCAGAGTGGAGCTACAACAGAGACACGTTTATGTCTCTTGATCTGTTTGACTTAGAGTAATGAAAGTGCACACACATGGTCATGGATATGAGTTTTGCATAACCCACTTTAAACCTCAGAACCACTGGGCACATTATTAACTGAGTGAGTCCTTTCATAAAGATCTGGTGATAATAGCATATGGGATTAAACTGATTGGCACTGACTGACTAATTATCATTTGTCGGGAGGAGATGTTCAGTCACTTAATCAGTTAAACAGTAGCTAGGTTGTCTAAACAATAACGTTGTTATCATGAAACCCTACAGGAATTAGAATTTAAATTAGAATTAGAACCCGATTTTGAATCCAAATGTGAAGTACATTTTAAATACTGTATTTCAATTCAACTCATAGAATTTAACAATCATTGCAATTGAGAGGATTGCAATTATTTCTAAATATGAAGCCTGATTTGAAATATATGGAATTAACATCAACCCTGCTTTTATCTATTCATGACAGAATGAAACCTATTGACTCTACAGTGCATTCGGAAAATATTCAGACCCCTTTTTCCAAATTTTGTTACTTTACAGCCTTATTCTAAAATCAAATAAATTGTCTCTTTATTTCTGCACACAATATCCCATAGTGACAAAGCAAATATGTTTGTGTATAAACAGATTTGTTTTTTAATTTTGGCAAATTCATTCAAAAGTAAAAAAAAAACTAAATATCACATTTACATAATGGTCTCGACCTAATTGCTATGACACTCAAAATTGAGCTTAGGTGCTTTCTGATTCCATGGATCATCCTTGAGATGTTTCTACAACTTGATTGGAGTCCACCTGTGGTAAGTTCGCCCTGCCGAAGGTTTTGATGGAGAAGGGCCTTGGTCAGGGAGTACAGAAGGACAACCAGGAGAAGGGCCTTGGTCAGGGAGTACAGAAGGACAACCATCTCAGAGGCACTCCAACAATGAGGCCTTTATGGTAGAGTGGCCACTCCAGAGTAAAAGGCACATGACAGCCTGCTTGGAGCACTTAAAGAACTCTCAGACAATGAGAAACAAGATTCTCTGGCCTGATGAAATCAATGTGGAACTATTTGGCCTGAATGCTAAGCGTCACATCAGGAAGTTAATCTCACCACCTGACCAATGCCATCCCTAAGGTGAAACATGGTCGTGGCAGCATAAAGCTGTGAGGATGTTTTTCAGCACAAGGGACTGAGAAACTTGTCAGGATGGAGGGAAAAACAAACAGTGCGCAGACAGATCCTTGATGAAAACCTGCACCAGAGCGCTCAGGACCTCAGACTGGAGGAAGGTTCACCTTTCAACAGGACAATGACCCTAAGAAAATAGCAATGATAATGCCGGAGTGGGTGTGGGACACCTTGAGTGGCCCAGCCAGAGCCTGGACTTGAAACCAATCTCACATCTCTGGAGATGCCTGAAAATGGCTATGTAGCGATGTTCCCCATTCAACCTGAGAGAGCTGGAGTGTAGGCTGGAGTCAAGGCTGCAATTGCTGCCAAAGGAGCTTCAACAAAGTGCTGAGAAAATGGGGCCAAATAGTTACCTAAATATAATATTTCAGGGTTTTTTTCAATTTGCAAAAATGTTAAAAAATCTGTTTTTGCTTGATCATTATGGGGTATGTGTTGTGTATTGATCAGGGAAAAGGCCATTTTATCCATAGTAGAATAAGGCTGAAATAAAACCAAATGTGGGAAAGGTGAAGGGGTCTGAATAATTTCTGAATGCACTGTATATTCAGTTAATGTACTCTAAAGTCCTTATATCATAATTACCACAAAAATGTTCTTTAATGTTATTTACTAGGCCTAGACAAAAATGAAAACAGAAGTATGTAAGACACATGAATTGACATGCTTGCTTGTTCATCATGTATGTGTATTTAACTGATTTTATCATTTTCTTATTAGCTCCTCACTAAAATACAGAACCAAAACAGAGGACATCTACATATTGATCTCTCTTTCCTACAGAACCAAAACAGAGGACATCTACATATTGATCTCTCTTTCCTAACTTTAAGCAATGTTTTTTGTCAATATGTTACTTGCACAATGAGTGTGCGAAAGATAATTCTGCCCTGAAAGGAACACGGCAGTTGGTACATCGCTATGGAATCTCAAATGCAATGGTATTAGGCTGCGAGTGGGACTGTTGCCACAGAATTAATAACTAGTGTCTCATTTGTTCCCTTCTGATAATTAATGCCTTATTCAACGTTTCTGAAGTCTCTCTTCCCTTTCCACTCAATATTGGTGAGATTTTAGTTTGCTCTTTAACTACAAAGCCTATGTGTTAACATGTTTTTTCTGTCAATTGACAGATATGTATCAGTCAAATATATCTGTCAATTGCAAGAGGTTTGCTTTATTTCCAAACCTAAAAAATGTAAAATACTTTGCACAAAACAATAGATATTACATTCTTTCTGTGCATCCTGCTAAGACAGTGGTTGACCAGAAGAGAAAATAAGAGAAAAAATACAATGGTAGAGTAATTTTGGGGTGAAAAATGTACTGGGTGCCGTACAGAAGTATAACTTTAATTTAAACCTGTTTGCTACTGGAGGATAACAATCTTGACGCAATAGAAAATGTAAATTATGTGGATTATAATGAATAAAAAACAAGTTAGGAATTGTTTCCCCCTTTCGTTTAGCTCAAATGCTGTCTGACATTTTAAAAATTGTAATTACAAACTTTAGAATCTTTTTGATACCTTGAATGCATGTTTGCATTTACCAGTCTCTTGATATGTGTAGTTGAATGACTAGTAGAATTGTAAGTAATGGCTGAGAATTAGGCTGATCCTCAATCCTAAAACACTGGACGAAAATATCAATAAACATTTGTTTTTCTTTTTCGAACACTACTGCACCCATGAACTTGAATCAGTACCACAGAAAAACCAACGAGCTTAACCTTTCGTGAACTTTGCCAATAGCGTGACTGTGTTGCCATCTCCTGTGATAACGAGTCCTGTTCATATAACAGGACTCGTTCTGAATACGTCTGTCCACATGAGCTTTCTTTAGGCCTGACTCCGATCCCGTAGCAGTTTGATAGCGAAGGCCAGGTCCACTGTGTAGCCTAGCAGAGTAATGCTGGCAATCGTTGTTTCCATAATCTGGAGCCATGCTCTCTCGCCCATGTGGTGTTTGTCCAGAACCCGAGCAAAACACAGTATGTTGGCGACCACGTAGAGTAGAACCCCGGTCAAGCTGAAGCCGGCCAGCAGACGGTCGAAGGGCACGGGGCATCGTCCGGCACAATCCCCCAGAACCACCACCACCGTGACCAGCGACATCAGCAGACAGACGACGTAGAAGGTCCCGGACACCCACAGCTGCACAGCCATGCCTTCACCTTCACCATTATTTCCTGAATAACTGTGAACATGTTCCGCCACCATCACCATCATCTCGCACCCTCCCCAGAGCTGGAGCACCTTCAGCAGGCCGGGCACGCTGGCCATGTAGCCCCTCTGGTCCTGGGCCTGGTTGCGGATGAGGTAAGTCTCAGAGGCGTAGGCCACGAAAGTGAGACACGAAGCCACCGCGGCTGCGACAGGGCAGGGTCGGACGGTTTTGTGGCTCATTACTGCCCAGGAGAACCTGACCGATGCGCTGAGGGTCATGAGGGCGGCGAGCGCCGCCACGGTCACGGTCAGGTTCTTCCATGAGATGGGGATCAGGCTGTGGAACTGGATGATGTTGACCATGTGGATGAGGAGGGTGAGGATGAAGAAAAGGCACCAGGTGAACATGCAAAAGATCTTGAAGGAGTGCATCTGGTCGCCAGAGGCCAGGTCCGATTTTTCCAGGGAGGCCACGAGGCTGAAGGTCAGGCAGCCGGACAGGAGAGCCCACATCCGCACCAGGGACAGAGGGCTGGTCAGATCGCTGGCTTCAAGCACAATTACAGGCATGGCGTCAGTTTCCAAGCAAAGACCCAAACAGAAAGTCCGAGAGGGTCGTACGTAGAGACTGTTTGTAATCTTGTAGCGAGGTTTGCTGTTGAGCAGCTATGAGTTATTTTGCTTTATCTAATTCATGTCTAAAATCTCGATTTGGATGTTGAAGCTTAAGTTTGACTCCAAAATCTGTTCAGGCTTTTAAGGTCCGGTAAGTAAAAATCTGCATCCAATCTAATCCATCTGCTTTCCAAATGACAAATCAGGGTAGAAGATCTCAGAAACCCAGCCGGCAGAAGTTTGTCAATCTCTCTCAGTCACAAAACCCTCACGTGCGGCTCTTATTTCTGCTAAATCCAGTTGCTCCCAAAGAGGAAGGCCTCAAAATCACACAGCAAACCGATTTTCTAGTGCATGAGCAAGAGTTACCCTACACCCTCTATCCTTGAACAATTTCAGTGCAAAACTAAAGTTGAACTACATCTCACTTAATCCCTTGGTTTCTTTAACCCCACCCCCACCCCCCACCCCCCACCTTAACTCCCTCCACCCACCCCTTCCCTCCACCGGCTTCACTTCCTGTTATGGTCGCAGCAGTGCTCCCTCCGTGCTCTAAGTGGAGGTGCAGGTAACCACAATAAAGCTGTCACTGACGTCACTGTATTTTTCCCCGCTTCAGGTTCTCATGAAAAGTTGTTCCCTTTTTCTACGGGCAACAATTAGTTTCTGGCTCACCTGCTCCTGTTAATAATGTGTTTGTTACTAAAACGCATACGGTTGTGTTTCTGTGTGCTATGCATTATGGCAATAATTTGAATATTATTTTGCTTAACGTGTTCTATGTGTATTTTTGTTGTGTATGCAGGAAGCTCTAGAAAAACAGATTTCTCAAGGAAACCCAACCGATTAAATACGGTTAAATTAAATATTTAAAAAAATCATCCACACATACATATTCACACGAACACAGAGAAAAACAAACACACACACACACACACACACACACACACATATATATACGCACATGCACCCCCAAAGACACACATAACTGGTTTGACCACATCCATGGAGACCTATATGGTCAGTGTCAATCTGTGTGAAATGTGAATGTTGTTTACATGGTGTTGATCTACTGTATATGTGCCATGGATTTACAGCTGGGAACATCTAATGCAAGCCAAGGCCCATTGACATTGTAGAGCGTTGTAGATCATTTGATTGAAGTGCCTTTCAGAGGAGCTGAATGTGGAACATTTTCATTCTACAGTCCTCGGGGAGTAGCACCTGAGGTAGAGGAAGAAATATCTCAGCTCCTCTTTCATTTGACAACACTCAAGGTGCGCATGAAAATGCATGTTTGTGTACTTTGTGCGTGTTTGTGTGTGAGCCATGAGCATGTTTATATGTGTGTATACCTTACATGTGTGAGTACAACCTGTTTATCATCTGTCAGTCTGTGTTCTTGTATGTGTATTTGGGTAGGCATTCTTTAGTTGACTGTGAGTGAGTGGGTACGTTTGTGTGCGTACGCTCGCGGGTATGTTTGCCTCGCGTGTTTATTTGTTTGAGCGCTTGTGCACGTGTTCGCGCGCATTTGTGTGTGCGTGCTTTGTGTGAACGCGTATTTTCGTGAATGTGCGTGTGTTTTTGCGCAAACGTAAAGCTCTTTATGATTATCCCACAGTCACTTCAGAGCTGCGAGCTGGCGCACATTCTCTGTCTTATATTTAGACGCGGGATACATCAACTCCCATGTGTCATGCCGCTCAAGTTCAAAAACAGTCTTCTGACAAGAGAACACACAATGCACAAAGATACAGAGGACAAACAGAAGAAACACCTGCCAATGCAAGTTAGCTTTCTGCGTGAGGTTTTAGCACAAGGTTGAGGCTGAATTAATCAAATTCTAATTGGATTAACTGCAATCCAAAGAGTTGTCTTTATAACGCCAAATATTTTCCTGGACACAGCTGTGTTGTGCTGGAACATCACTCATTCTATGGAGTCAAATCCGCATATAGGCTACTTATGAGTCATTCTCAGTTTCGGATTTAAAAATGATCACATCTAAGTTTAGTCAATCGCTTTTCTATTATTTGCTATAGATGTTTTGGTTATTTCTTCAAAGCTGCCAGTCTAGGCAGTTTTAAAGAAGTTCATTCTATTACATTACTGATCTCGACTACAATCGATTCTCTATGCTTACCTTCCAACCAGGAGATGTGTAGGAACATTTGGGTAACAGTGCCCCTACCTGGTATACATAGGATTTACATATTCACCGGCAACCAGATCCACTATTAATGCATTCTGAAGGAGAGCCCCAGAGTAGATCACACACTGTTTGTCAAAATGTAGTTCTTATGCGATCATGTATACAAAAAATAAACCAGTTTAATTTCTATATAAAAGTTATTCAGCCTGTTGAAATTAACTTGTCCTTCAAAACTTATGTCTTTTTGATCCAAAGTCATCATATTAATTGAAACTGATAACAAGTGACTATAATCACAAGACGACATGGTAAAGTGGCTTTGCGGTGCATGCAAAGATGAACAGGGACTTGGTGCAACTGAGTCTGAGACATATCTGTTGGACCAAGAGTACACCACATCCTTTATGTGGCTTTCACATAAGTCAAGCATTATTGTTGTTTGCCTTAGCGGAGGTTTCTGCCCTGCATCACAGAACCATAATCCAATTAATTCCAAAGCACATTTATACATATTCAGAACTTTGCTTACTGTTGTGCTGCTAATGGTGGACAACATATAGGGACAAAACATTCAAGTGAATGGGTAAGTAAATTCAAGTGAATGGGTAAGTAAATTCAAGTGAATGGGTTAGTAAATTAAAGTGAATGGGTTAGTAAATTAAGGTGAATGGGTTAGTAAATTAAAGTGAATGGGTTAGTGTGTCCAAACTTTTGACTAGTACTGTGTATGTGTACTGTATATATATATACTGTACCTTGTTGACCTATATATGTACTGTCATTGTTAGATTCAGACCATTCCGTGACCACAACACACAGCCTCAAATCACTCCTAATTAGAAGTCATGTGTGTACATGGCTATATGACACAGCAAAAGTCAAGTACACCGCTGATACAAGGACATGGCTATATGACAAAGCACATGGCTATATGACACAGCAAAAGTCAAGTACACCGCTGATACAAGGACATGGCTATATGACACAGCACATGGCTATATGACACAGCAAAAGTCAAGTACACCGCTGATACAAGGACATGGCTATATGACACAGCACATGGCTATATGACACAGCAAAAGTCAAGTACACCGCTGATACAAGAACATGGCTATATGACACAGCACATGGCTATATGACACAGCAAAAGTCAAGTACACCGCTGATACAAGGACAAAGTCACCTCTGTCCCACAGAACACAACCCCCCGCCGCTGTGCTTAACAGAAACAAAAGAGAGATCAGCAAGTCTTTCATTTTACAGAAATGAAGCGAGGGAGGTACAGAAAGAGAGACGGGGTGGGGCGAGGGGGGTTAAGAACGATAGAGAGAGAAAGGCGTGAGGGAGTGATTAATTGATGTTGTCCTGGTCCCGGTGTTGGTTCCAGCGTCTCTCTCCCTCATGAAGACATTTAGAAATGATTCAGATCAAAGCTCTACAGACTCCAGCTGCTAAGCTGAAAAGCGAAGCCCACCGATTGCCCCCCCCCCCACCCCCCCGGCACTAATAATATCGTCTTTACGCAGTTAATAAACTGCACACTTCAGTCAAACTATATCATTACTGCCGACTTAGGGAACTAATCATTTAAAAGCAGAGAATCGCCACTCTTCTCCGCTTTTAACCAAACAACATTGTGTTGCGTGCTGGGGCTGGGAGGAGGACTGTGGTCTGTGTGTGTATGTGTGATTGTGTTTGGGGGCAGGGGTGTCATGCATTGTCACTATGTGTCTAGTAATTGAGTGATGCAGGCGTGCACACACTTTTGATACGGATATACTGTTTGCAAGGCCTTGTTGCACCACAGGTTAGCATCAGATATGGTCAAAAAGTCTTATGCACGCACACACACACACACACACACACACACACACACACACACACACACACATCATTCATCAAAGCTAGTGTGTAATAAAAGCATTTAGTCACTGGCTCTGGCCAGGGATGCTGCCTTTAGCTTTGCTAAAAACCTTTCATTTTCCCAAATCACAGCAGGTGTGTGTGTTTGCTATGCCTTGTGTTCATTGTGTGTGTATATATATATATGAGCATGTGTGCGCTGTGTTCAGTATGACTGTATGCTTGTATGCACTAGTTCACGGCCGTGACTAAAGCCCTTGCTCTGACTGGCATGAAAACAGAGCCTTGTACACAGGGAAGGCTGAAAATATAGTGAATCAGACCTCTGGACCAGGTCCCAAACATATAGTCAAGACTATACTGTATGGCCACACATTGGAGTTATGAGAGTGACAGATTCTAAGAGGATGGTAGTTTTAATCAATGCTTGTCTAGAGAGCAGCAAAGGGAACCGCCCCACCGGACCATTAGCTATTCCCAAACCCTAAAATGCAACCTGAGCTCTTAGGGAGTGTAGCCTGTGTTTTTTATAATTAGGGATACTGGGAGGAAGTTGGATCTCTCTGAAATGAAAATGGATGGCCTTCCCCTCAGATGAATACATTTTCACATGACCCCCCCTGACCACTTGAAGTAAAAACAAGTGACGGTCCCCTATACCCAAAATATGAATTAAACCCATTACTTAATTTGTAAATCGTAAGATGCCGAAACAAACAGTCAGGGTGAAAGACGGTGAGCTCTAAGGTACTGGAATACAATAAGGCTTTGAATTTGTGATTCAACTCCTCAGCCTGTTGCCAGCTAAAAGCTATTTAGTGCTGTCCTGTGTATTTTACAAAAATATATTATTATTTTAAGTATTGTCCTAAATCAGTACCTATCAATGGATTATCTAATTGATAATCAAGCCTATCTAAAACAAAAGTATTTGGGCACAGAGGCCACACAAGCCTTGTCAGGATATAAACAAGCTCACATATTGTATTACTGTCCAAACCTATTAACTCTTTAGGGAGGCCTCATCTAGAAGATTATTTAAAACCCTGTCTCAGGCCTACCTTTGGCAGCAGTCTAACTCATCTGTCTGCCACTGCAGAACGTGGGCATTAAAAGTTAAATAACAGCACTCGTCAGGCAACTTTAATATCATAACATTAAAGTCATAACAATACACAGTCATAATGGTTTTGTCAAATATCAGCCTCTCCTCCAGGGTTCTTCCAGCTTCACAGAAAACATTTCCACATGGCAATTTTTCTCAGATCGATTTATGAAGCTCTACCATGGAGAGTTTTAATCCCTCGGTTTTGTTTACTAACCATGCAACTTCATATCCAGGATACAGCACATTCGCACACAAACTCGTTTTTGGCGCGCAAAATTGTATAGGCCACATCATGTCATGTGGACGGCATCCATTGAGGTAGATAATTATGCAGCAGAGAAAGCTCTTTCCCAGACACTTCAAGCCAAAGTGCTCCGTGCGCATTACGCAATAAACTCAGCACAAGGTTAAGAGCAGTAATGTTTAGGGATAAACAAAACTTGGGGTGCACAAATTATATGTGCGGGGCCAATGACAGGCTTTCTCGGCCTGGATAGAGATGCGCTTCTAGTACCATACACAGCAGCAGACCCATTTTGGTCTCAAATCTACAATGTTGCACATACATAAGCCCTGGCTCATCCAACCTGAATAGCCTATCCTGGGAAGTAGGGGATGAAGGCTCACATTGTGATAATATACTGCAAAATAATTTAAAAACAACTAAACAGCAATATAAGAAATATCGCTGTTTAGTTGTTTATAAATTGCATGATGCTCCCCTGCCCTACATAAAAAAAATATAAACCGTTCCCTTGAAAAAACAAAAAAGCATGAGCCTCCCTTATTTTCCTCAAGGATACAGTCACATAGGTTGCAATCCGTCCTTTAGTTTTCCACTCCAACATTGCTTAATCCTACAACAGATGTTCAATTGGTAATATTTACTTCTGTCTTCTACTGCCTCCTAATGGAAAAGTAATTGCAAAGGAACTAAAAGTAACAAGATAAGGTTCCATTGTTTGGGTAGTACAGAAGTTGCACAAATTATTACAATTATGGACAGGTACGAAGTAATTGTAACAGATTACGTTCAGAAAATAGCCTACCCAGTGATCCAAGTCATAGCCTGTTCTTTAGACTACCACAAATGATTGAAATGTCCTGCAGGCCGCATCAGTGCACTAAGGCCTAGAACCGAAAATGTTCAAATTTTTAATTGTCATAGGAAGAGCATAGACAAGGGCCATTAAGAAGTGTATCAGGTGGGGAAATGGGGGTAATACATTTATGTCTGAGCAATATGACTAGTAAATTGCAGACTGGTAGCAGCAGTTATGTAGCTCCTGTTACAAGGAACTCAGCAACACAAGCAAATGAATATGGGTTTACTGGTAGGGCCCTGGTGGTTGATTATTAACAAAGGAAGGAAATGAGGGAAATAATCAAAACTGGTTGTCCTCGGCCATGAGGTCACAACTGGGTTGTCGTTAGATCTTCCGGCAGGACAATAATTCAAAGCATCCCTCCAGATCAACATAAAACGGCAAACTGACAAAGGAATCAATCTTTTGCAAAGGCCGTCTCCTGACATGCTGTATCACAAATCACAGTAAACAACAAAAGGCCACAATTTTGCATTAATGAATAGTGTCTGGTCTCTTTACACGTTCCTTCACCCCGTCAAGCATTATAGGAGATGCCTCAGTGCTGTTATCTTTGCAAGGGTGCGCAAAATGGGAAGTGCCAATAAACTTGACAAGTTTCAGAGAAAAAATATGTATTTCCTGGTAAAGAATTTGTATATTTTTTGAACAATTTGTCCTCATTTTATGTTTTGATGATTTCTCTAATATGAGGTCCATAAGCATTTGGACAGTGACACAAGTTGTTTAGCTTTGTACTCCAGTACATTAGATTTTGAATTAAACATTGATTAAGAAATTAATCTACAGACTGTCAGCTTTAAATCTAATGTATTTACATCCATAAACTGTGAATTGTGTAGAAATTAAAGTCTTTAGTTAGCCCCCCCCCCAAAAGGCATTTGTTGGCTCTGAGCTAACAAAATGTTTCTGTACACATCAGAACTCACCCTGATATAGATACAATTAAAGCTGACAAGTCTCTATTTGAACCCCATCATCGGTGTATCGTTTCATATCCAAATTGCTGCAGTACAGAGCCAAAACCAGAGAACTTGTGTCACTGTTCAAATACATATGGAATACAATTTGTGTTACATTTCATAAAGCATAACAAATTATTATAATTACATTATTTAAAAAATGGCCAACTGAACTACATGAAACCGAAATATCCATTTATCACATTAAAGGTGATATTCCCTTTTTCACATAAGATTGAAAGGGGATATCTGAGTGATTGACAGTTAGGCCGCAGGCTTCCCTGTAGCCAAGTTGCGGGAAAAATGTTCTATGTAATCGAGACGCACTGTAAAGGTTTCATGTCTCTGGTTCTATTACAGATGTGTGGCGTCATGCTGCTGTGGCTATGAGGTGGTTGAACGACACTGTTCTATGGGGAGCCCAGGGGGAAACACAGGCAGAGCCAAAAGAGCAGCTTCACACAATTGACTTGACACCAGAAATGCTGCACTTTCATCATTGGGATGACGAAAACCCTGCAGAATAACTGGACCGAGGTCAAAGTAACAGTGAGACTCGTTAAGGCGCATTGTGACAGAACTGAATAGAGTTCTGTTACAAGGATCAGATGTCATCGGATCGCCACCTTGATTAGGGAGTTCACGAGTGCGCGTGCACGCACACACATATACATTCAAGAGTGAGACAAAAGAAACAAACCATTTATTTGCTCTATTACTCCTATTTGTTTGAGGCGTGAATATGATCAAACTCGGGCTGACTAGTCTACCTAAACTTTTTCAATAGACTCATACACTGGATTCATTAAATTATTGTTATACCACAATTTAATTTCATTATCTTTGTTGTAACAATCAAAACGTTATTACTGTATAAGCAGTTATTCCATTAACAGTAGTTATTGCATACTTTGTTGCTAAATCAACCAACAGGGCACAGGCCACTGGTTCTGGGTCCAACGGCCCTGACCTCACCACGGCTCTCCATTCTGGGCTATGGCGTTCTACCCACGTTACATTTGACACATTTTTGCTTTTATCGAGAGCAACATGCAGTAGGGATGTAATAAAATCTTTGAATTGTGCATTTAAGCTGCTAAACGCCAGCTAGGTAAAGTTACTGATATACCAGCTACACAAGCAGTTAATGTTAGCCTGCGAAATAAGTTCACTAGTTCATTAAACCGTCTGAAGATGATGAAAAATCTGTATTGTCCTATAGTTGTGGCCGTTAACGGGTTTCATATCTTAGTTGACGGTTAGGGTGATACTTAACATATCATGTGAACGTTACTAAGATGTTATGTCTAGTTCACAGACACTTCATGCAGAAGAACACACAACGACCAGAGGTTTGTTTGCATTCCCACCACTCATTAGAACTCAGGATTTGGGACCTAAACTCAACACATCTGCGCTTCTGGCCAAACTCACTTGCAGTACCACCAAGCCACTAAGTCCTACTGTCAGTTTGCACGTTTGGCATCATTGCAAAACCCAATGGGGTCTCTCTCATATAGATCCCCTCCAAACTGTGCTGCACTTTATAAGACCAGTGAGCAGCCAGCCCCTCCCCTCCTATTATTCAGCCTGGGCCCTCCAACAGACCCACCAGTTTTTCAGCTTGACAATCCCCTGCTGCCTCGGCTTATCCGCAGCCCATTCCTTTCTCCTTCCCGCCTGTACCTCTGAAAGAACGACACAGAGATGGAGGGATTGGCCTCACCGTAGGATGCTGTTTTATGTGAAACACGCGAGAGACAAAACAAGAAGAGTGAAGGAGGGAGGGAATAAAAGAAAGGGAGAATCAAGGTCTTGGTGATGGTTGGTGTGAGGCAGGAGCCACTTGAGAACCACTAGGTCTTAGAGTATATGGGTTTGTTTGGAGAAGCCCTCTCCAGCCAAATGCGGGATTAGCCGAATGCAGGTTCCCATGAAACACAGCCGAGTCAGTCAGAAAGGGGTTTGTGGGTTACACATCACCGCCCAGACACACACACCCGCCTGCGCGCACACAGAAGTACACATACGCCTCTTGATCCAACACTCATCCCTCCGCTTGTAATGAAGAAAGGATCATTATTTTGCGACTCTCTTTTTCTCTCCAGATTCACTGGGAGGTGAAAGAGTTGTCCAGCCTGAGAAGGAATCTGAAGTGGAAGGCAACCGTGTCCTTTTGATCTCCCTATGCCAGCACAGTGGCCGAGTGAACAACTACAACTCTTAGCTCCTTGTGTTGACACCTCACAGGCAACTCAATGGGCAGTGGAGGTAGCATAGGAGCCAGCATAGCGCATCCACCCTCAACATGTCATTATTAGCACATACTTAGTCAGACAGTCAGGGGGCATGAAAGGCAGCTGTGAATTGAACTATATTCCAATGCTAGGTCCAAGGTCGCTCCCACGCTAGACGCTAACTTGGTTGAGCTGAATGTTTACCTTGGTTTAAGCCTTGTGTGTTTGAAGGGGGGTCTTAGCTGTCACTTAAAGGGATGTTTGTGCTGCACTGAGTATGTGAGCGGAGCTGGGCAACGGGAAGTCCTACTCCTGATACATACATGTTCCCGATTCCCTTAAAATGTCTCCACGCTCACAGATTTTTATAATCTAACGCTCCGCTTTTGCGATTACATAGCCTAATTCAGAAACCAAATGATAGCCTATCTAAGCTGAAGCACTCAACAAATCCAAAGAAGGTGGGGGGACGATGGACACAAAAATGCTGTGCACGCTTTGCCCAGAGCTCATGGCTGAGCAGTGCCGGAAAGAAATTGGAGCGGGACAGATGGTCGCCACTCTGACATTTTCAAAACACGCTCTGCACTCAAGCCAAATCACTTGCGCTCCGCTCCTTGCTGACCTTTGACACGAACACTGACCCTTGACAGCAGTCACTTGCAGCAGGCAAGAGAACCAAAACAACCGCGAGCATCGTGTCGATGGAGCGATCTACAAATCACCTCAGCATCGTGTCGATGGAGCGATCTACAAATCACCTCAGCATCGTGTCGATGGAGCGATCTACAAATCACCTCAGCATCGTGTCGATGGAGCGATCTACAAATCACCTCAGCATCGTGTCGATGGAGCGATCTACAAATCACCTCAGCATTGTGTCGATGGAGCGATCTACAAATCACCTCAGCATCGTGTCGATGGAGCGATCTACAAATCACCTCAGCATCGTGTCGATGGAGTGATCTACAAATCACCTCAGCATGGTAAATTATGACTTATATACCTATGTAATACCACATTGGGTTATTGACCCACTCACACTGGTGCGTTTAAGAATGTCACAATGTATGTTACTTGTTATACCAACTGGTATACTTATCCCTAAAGAAATTATAAACGCAAAAGTTTTTGTTAGTCATAGCATTTGTTGACCGTTTCACACACTTCAATAATGTACCAAAAACAATGAATAATACACCGTAAGAGTAAGACCAAGATTAAAGGCAAACCTTTTTTATTTATTTTATATATATTTTAGCAGGGAGGTTTTGCTGGGACCAAACGATTTTCTGAAAGAGGAGACCTACAAAAATACATCAAAATACCCTATATACAGTAATCACATCAAAATATTCACTTGGCAGTTGCAATGTTGTGAGACCAAATTTTGAATCCTGTGCAGATTGGTCCCACAGAGGGTGATGCAATTAGCCAACACCATCAAGATTTGGCGGTTAATAATTGAATAAGGTCACCTTGACTCATTGTTCTCTATTGACTAGTTGTGGCAACTTGGGCGCCGGATGGAGAGTTCCTTCTGGGCCGTAAGGATTTTGGTACTGACTTCCTGCCGAGAGGTGAAAATAAAACCATTTTACAGATAAATTAACATTGTTAACGTAAATTGACCTAATTTAACAAATCATCTACTAAGTTATTTTCAAACCAGCTATGCAACTTGGTTCAGGCCAACAGAACAAAGCCTCTGCAATGTGTGTCCCACAAAGTCTATAAAGTCAATAAACTGTTAATAAGTCAATAAGAAGTGCTTATAATCTATACAAGGAATAACAATGTAAATCCATAGAGGGAGAAAGATGACTCAGGCTAAAACCGGATTGATGTCCATTTAGAATACATGGAGTAGTTAAAAAAAAGTAAATGGAGTATTTATTAAGGAACTCAAAATGTTAGCACGACAGGACAGTTTTGAAATGGGTTAATGCACGTGGGAGCACATGGATCTTCCAGACCCTCGGGATGGTACCAGAAATCATTTCAAGGTTTATAGTTTTAGACATTCAGATGAACGGGCTGCAGCCAGAAAGGATTAGCAAATCTGACCCAGTTGGTTTTCAACCGCAATTTTAAACAAGACGTCTAGCACGTCACAAGAAGAAAGTTGCAACAAAACAAACATTCACTAGAAGTTGGCCTTCCATCGAGCGCACTGGAGGCTAGGAGATTGAAAAGCAGTCAACAGAGGGTCAACTAAACAATATTTCTTTGTTTGTTTTTAAGCCTGCTGAGATAAAATTCTGATTAAACACATTACTTATTTGTCTTTTGACAGTAATGATGCCTGGGTCTGACAACTTGCTTAAGCATGGAAGAAAAATATATATATTTTTTTCTTTTCTAAAATGAAGACAGATCACCAGCAGAGTTTGAGCAAACTTAGCTAGGATAGGTTTAATTTTCCTAATTTAGGAGCAGCATCTAATTTCTCAATTGTCCAAAAAACTGCCAATTAGCTAAATTTTTCAAACGTTTGACTTGTCATCCTAAAATAATCCGAAGGTTCTGTATAGAACCAAGGATTAGTTCTGTCTCTTTAAAATGAAGTGAGTGACTGCCTTTTCTTTTGAATTCACATGTTACCCCCAGTTTTATTTTCTCCAAAACAATACAGTAGAGGCAAATATTTAGTCCACACCATGAATTACCAAAGCATACATTTTAACCAAATGTGTGGTCACTTCTCTTTTGCTTGGTAGAGCAGCCCACCAGATCCAGCCTCAGAATCCAGTAAAGCCTCCGGCTGTCACGTGCCACGGCACTACTCCCCAAGTTTCCTGCAGAGAGAGAGAGAAAGAGAGAGAGAAAGAGAGAGAGAGAGAGAAAAGACAAGGGGACAGCTGGACTGGCAGATCTTCAGGGTTCAATCAACTTTGACATGGCGCTTTATAGAGGAGCTAAACTTTGTTTGATGTTGCTGCTGACCTAGGAAGTTAGCAAGATCAGTGAAGGTCTTTTTCTAACAGGCACACACGGGCACACACACACCCACACCCACATACACACAGCAGCTGGAGGAGACAACATTCTCTTACGAAAATGCACGCATATGCACACTTGAAGAGAAATGAACTCGAGCCAATAGGCAGATTTGGTTACGCTAAGTTGTGGGACCTATCGATAGTCCAGAAAGGCAAAAGTGGGGAGGGACAAGCAATGTTCTGAAATCAAACAGTGATCTGTGCTGCTCGTTCATGCAGTCAACAACACTTTTTTTCCATAACATATATATTAGTGATCTGGCTGGAATTGTGATCACATGGCCAAACAGATCCCCGGGGAGGGATTGGTCAACCAAGTCAGAAGACCCATCGAAGTTGTCTGCATCAAAACAGAGGGCAACTTTGTTGGAATGTGTTTTCTCCCAGTAATGGCCTTGAACCATCTCTATGGATGCAAACGTCAGGGCCAAAAATTGATTTCATGCCTTTTCTCTGATCAGGGACTGATTCAGGCCCAGGAGTCCAAGTGCTGCCAATTAAATGACACAAATCAAGTCATTTAATGAAATATTAACAGCGGCACACTCCAGGATCTTAAGGCTCAGATATCAGAGCCACAAAATATGTGTATATCACAAGAGTGCTTTGCATGGCCCCTCGTTTCAAATCAAATGCATCTTGACAAATTAACACCTGATCAGTGACTACTATTGTAAAAATAATTTGCATTGCTACAACAACTGTCAGCCCCTTGTCGACTCCTTGCTTCCATAGCCCCCCATTCTCCCCAATTTGGTGATGTGTAATTGCAGTCAAAGCTTGTTTTATTCCAGCAACTTCCAGCATGCTCAAGAGAGTTAAGTATTGTAACATGCTTGCACACGAGAGTTTCAAGTACTTAAACAAGTGCTGGAGGCAGATCTGCCCTGAAGGCAGAACTTAGGACTTGTTTACAGTATGCTACATTTTCCAAGACACATCGAAGAAGACTCGAGATGCTCGTTTATTTTGTTGTGTAAACTTGCAGATATCCATAGTTCAAGATGCCACCTTCAGAGGTTAAGTACAGCACATTTTAGATAGATCCCTCTGGACTTTTGCAAGTTTGAATTGTGTTGGAACTACCATATTTCTATGCAGTGCGCATGCATATTGTACGATTTTCCCGTGATTAATGACCACAACCCTGCGTGGTGCGTCTTGAACATGCCTTTAATGTTATCAGTTGACTCAACGGAGAGGGAGAAGCTTGCATTTCAAATGGGCTGAATGCTCATATGACAAGGGTTAGTGCTTGACCTTAACTGTAACCTCTACACTAACTTTAACCATTTAAATTTAAACTTAAATTGAAGGACTTTAGTGTTAGCACGTATAAGCTTTTTCTTGGAGTCAACCAATCCCACTCATTTCATCCTTCAAGGCAGATCTCCAGTATGTTTGAGTAAGTAAAACACCTGACATACTTCCTCTGAGATACGAGCCGAGGAAATCCCTGCCGACCACGCCTTAAGCAACGCCGGCCAATATGCACCTTCCCATGAACGCCTGGACCTAGACTGTGGTGGACAATTCAGCACTGTGATGTGGTTCCTTAGACTGCTGCGCTATCCATGAGCCAATTTACATAGTTTTTCCATGTGTATCTACATGCAAGGCTGAAGCCTGAGGGTGAGTTGGAGACAAAGCAAGACAGAAGCACACAGCGAGCAGGACGGACCGCACCCACACAGCAATGATATCTTTGTCGACGTTGCCTCACCGCGTGAGGTTTGCGCGGCGAGAATGAAAGGTAACAACAACATTAATTAGTCCTCAAGTCGATTTGTATGAATGTCTACGAAGGTGGCGCGGAGAGCGGTACGACGGGGGTTAGCCATAAACAAATTCAACCACTCATCCTGATTCTAATTACAGACGGCGTATTATTAAAAGCGCAAAAAACATGTAGGGCCTCCGTTTCAAACACAAACTCTCTTCTCTTTCTCCCGCCCTCCCTCCATCGCCCCCCCCGGCCAAGCCTGCTTTAATCCAGTGGAGGAATTTCGCTCGACAAGTGATCAAAGAGCAGTCGCGCGACGCCAGGTGCGGCTGCAACAGCTTCAACCGCCAAAACGACATAGCCTAGTTTTTCCTCCTTTTTTACCAAAAAAAAGGAGAGAGACAGAGATAGAGACTCGGAGAGACAAACAAAGCTCGGGCGAATTGCTGTTTGTGTTGTGTCTGAGAGAGAGAACATACTTTTCTTCCTATTATTTCTGAAGGCCTTTTCTTCTCTTGTTCCAAAGGAAGGAGGTAGGTAGAGAGCTAGTGAGTGTGACGGTAAGTCGGTGGAGCCACGTCCCCCCCCCACCCGCGCACGCGGCGTCCCCTAGCGCGCCGCGGCGGTTTGAGAAGTTTCTGTCGACAAATTAGGAGCCACTCAAGATACGCAACCAGCGGGAGCGGAGGGAACAGAGAGGGGACAGCGCGGCGGGGATTAGGCTTTATTAAGACTCAATCATGAAGGATGGGCACGAAAACAGTCACAACACACACAGCTACACACACCGCGAGTGTCTGGCTGGGCCGGAGAGTGAAGGGATGAGACACAAAGCATCTCTTTCAATCTATAGGCGGTCCTCAGAAAAGGGGGAGTGTGAGGTTGGGGGATATGAATTGACTGTTCTAAGTATCTCAGCTCTGGAAGTGTTTACAGAGAAGCACTGTTTGGAGGGTAGCACATGATGATGTGCCTGACAGAATTGGACAGACTAAGTATTGACTTATACACTCCCTGTAATGAATGAGACGTTAGGAGACAGAGAATTGTACACAAGGTATTTGTGGGCATGCATGAATGCAATAAGAGTTTAGTGGACCGTTAGCGGACCGTTAAAACGTGGATGAGTCTTGGGAAGAAGCTATAGGATGGCAGTTGATACTGGTTGAGTCGAATCTTGCAAAAAGCTAGGCAGTAAAAAATGGATGAGTCATGGGGAAAAAATTGCTCCAAGGCAATAGAGAATGGATGAATCTTGGGGAAAGCTCTAACACGAACTAGAAAACGGATGAGTCTTCGGAAAAAGTTAGAGCATGAAAGTAGGACACATTTGAGTCATGGGGGAAAAGCTCTATTGTAATAGAGAATGGATAATGTTTTTAGAAAAAGCTTTAAGTCTTGGGAGAGGGATGAGCTCTAGGCACTGAACTTGTTCAAAGACAGATGCAATCGTGTTTCCTGGTCTTGCACCCTGAATTGAACCCAGAGAAATGGAATAAGCAGAGATCTGTACATAATGCCGGAGAGACAATTATGTCTCCACCATAACAGTGGAAGTTGTCGTCCCGACAGGCAACTGACTTACGGGTCCTTTAGCCCATAGAAATGCATTTAGATTTTAACAAGAGGCACTTCGACACCATTCTGTACCACTCGGACTGTTTTGTCGCTAATACTAATGTCAGGTTTGAGATACTTTAAACAATTGAATTAATCTTAAAACTCTCCACTGACAGAAGTTTTTACAAAATGCCTTTGCGATATGTAATTCTCTGAAGCTCTAAAAAAAACCCACGGACTGCAGCTGTTGACAAGTAGCAGAGTATATGAAATTCACATTCTCCAAATGCCATCAACTTTCAAAAGCCCTTTGAAGTTTTGTGACATTTGTTTCACTTTGAAGCGTCATATTTGTAGACAGAAACACCGGGATGCCTTGATTGCCATATTTCAGATGTCAACTCTCCACTCAACGTCCACCTGGTTAAGCCTCAGTCTTCATCCGACAGCCGTCGCGTCATACAAGACGGCGTAGTTTTCGCTCACAACGCTGCTGCCGCGAAGGGGGGGGGGGGGCGTGCGCAAACACACTCCCATGAAATCAGCCAATGTCACAGCTGGCGTCCCCCGTTGTTGTCTCCCAGTACTGTTACACAGTCGCTGCGTTTGGGTTCAGACGGGGGGGGTACCAGGTCCGACCGGTGGGTACCAGGTCCGGAAGCGTGTGAACGGTTGCCCCCAGCTGTCTCCCTCCACTGGTGCTTCCACCCTTCCAGCCCCCCTCCGATCGCCTTCCCCGCTCCCAGCCACGCCGCTGCCTCCAGCTGGATGCTTTGAACACCCCCACCCCTCCCTTCTTCCACACAAGTCCTGAGACCGGGGAGGAAGAATAAACAGACGTCACGGCGGCCCGTCTTTCATCAGTGCGACAGGGGTTCAGAGGTCAGAGTTTGTCAGACAAGCTAGACTGACGTGTTTGTCTCAGCCGTCCGTCGCGCAGGCCATCCACCCTAGACGAGTTGGAGTATAAACGGACGCAAGATTGTTTGCGTGACATCGTGGGAATATTTAACCACTTAATCTGTGATGCTGGAGACTTTTAACTAGTGTCAAATACAGTGCAGGGACATAAAAGGCATAGATGTGACCCCCATTATCAAAGGGGTTATGAAGAAAAGTTGTAAAAACCCATCTAGGAAAAATGTTCATATTTTTCTTAGAAGTTGCGTTAGTAAAACAAAAACTGTACAAACCCACCTGACTAAAAGCATATAATTCCACGCAGATGTCTAAAACATTTCATATTGGAAAATCAAACAAATATGCAGCCAATACTTTTTAAAGTAGATACTAAAATGGATTGTTGCAATATGAAAACGGGGCAAAAGAAAGCCTCTGTCTGTTAAATTGGATGTGCATATGACAAATTTCAAAGGCCGTCAAAATCGAAAAAGGGGAGACGAAAGGAGGGGGAAAACTACATTTACATCACAAATGCACAGGTTCTCTTTCAACAGGCATCTTCAAAACTCTGCCAGGCTTTTAATGGTGGGCAAGTTCAAAGTGCCACTAGACTCCTACTGCTTTGGGAAGATGGAAGTACAGCACAGCCCCAGTCGCTCTGCATGTGGGAGTGTGTCTCTGTGCGTGTGTCTGTGTATGTGTGTGTGCGTGTGGGGGTGTGTGATCGTGTGTGCGCTAATACCTCTCTCCCTCTGTCCCAGTTAATCAAGCCCACCCCCTGCTGACGTGCTCCTGGTGAGTTGGTGTTGGGTATAAGGATGAGAGAGAAAGGGTTCACTTTCTTGTCCTCCTCCTTCTTCTTTCATCACTTCATTCTCTTATCGCATTCTGTCCCCGTTCCTTTGCGCATCTCTGTTCCTCACCCTCAAACAGCTTTTACTCTCCGCAATATTCCATCTCTCTTTTTCTTTTCTCTTCTACATCCGCCTCATTCCCTTCTTCTCCCTTAGTCCTCCCGGAGTGTTGGCGAGGGATTGCTGGAAATGGTGTCTTGGGGAACGTTGCTAACGTCCCAGCTCCGTGGCGTCTCCGGATCCCAAGCCAACCAACCATTGCCCCACGGTGAAATCCCTGCATCAAAGCCACGAATCGTTCTCCCCCCCCACCTTCTATGGTGGCACTTCCAGCGGCTCCGAATGTTTAACTTCACATATCATCCTCATTAGGGGCCATCAAAGACTTCCATTGATTCTAAAGGCGCTCATTTGAATTTTTAATCACACATTCGTATGGGTACTGTGCTCAGCACTATGTGTGCTCTCGCAAGTGCATGCACCACTCGTTCTCGGCTTCAAAGTCCGCTCAACTTCTCCAAGTCTTGAAGTTAAGACTTCTACTTAGCAGAAGCCACACTTCATGGACTATTAATGGACATGACTCTGAATAAGGCGACGGCGATGATGTAGTATTTTCGTGGCAATTACGTTTTAATGCGATGAAAGTGCTAGATACGTTTCAATGCCATGAATGGTCTATTCTGCAGCGGTATGGACCAAGTGAGGTTATTTTTAAGTGAGGGATTAGAGATCACAATCTCAAGTAAAATGTACTAGGTTAGAGGGAAAACCACACCGTACGGAACCTTCCGGTGTCCCTTTGTATATTGTATCTTGCCTATGGAACAGGTCCTCTATAATGCATAGGGATACACATTGCTCAATACCAGGAGTGGATGTGGCTATATATAATAGTCACACGGAGAAACCATGGGCATACAAAGCCTCAGCTAAGCTACACAGAGAGACTTTGTCACTCAAGCAATAACAGGGAGGAGGAAAGAAACCCTCAGATCGCTCAGCAAGAAGTACACCTTTGAATCAGAATTTCCTTGCAGAAAAAAGCGCTTTGAAAATCTAATGCATAAACATTATCTTGGCTTTTTCTCCCCCCCTCTCACTACTTCCCTCCCCTCACCTAAAGCGCAAGCTTCTGAGCGACTTTGGAGAACTTCCCTTTTTAGAGTCCTCAGTAACTTAAATAAGAGGAGGATAGGGATTTGGCTATTGTTATGTCTCATCAAAGGGAAAGATCTTTAGCTATCCTCCCCTGCCTGTTCTCCGGGTGTCTTTTAACACCATGTCTTTGGGAGAAATGTCTCCTCTAGACTGATATCCACTGTAATTTGATTTCTTCTTCCCTCCCTAGCTTCATATCACGGGGTCTGATTTGAATATGTTTTGCAGGGCACCGGTTCCCCCGGTGGAATAGGCTAAGACGTTAGCACTCATTGCTGTTCTTTTACAGGGCTAAATGTCATAAAAGTTCTGAGGAATGTAATAGCTAATGACAACCCCGCAAACACAAATGAGTTGGTAGGAAGTTCCCGGAACGCCGGGAAGGAGGTTTGGTAATTGTCCCCGGGAGGTCCTTAGAACGTCCCCTTTTGAATACCTCTTATCAGCCTTTTAATACCCATTTTTCAACTTACAGCTTATGACCTCAACCGTTATTTTAAATCTACAACCATTAATATATGTAACGTAACTTGAACCACAACCACACATGTAGCCTTTTTATTTTACTATTCTAAATTCGGTAGGCTACACCACCATCACCTGTTTTGACACTGAACATCAACACCCCACACAAGCTTTTTAACTAAAACCTAATAGTGGTTCCACATCAAAAAGGGTTTGCTTAGTTTTCACCCAGGCAGGGGTTCTCCCTCTGGGACGCAATGGTGTAGTAATTTCAACCAATGAACGTAACATGTTAACCCCCCCCCTTTTTTTTTTCTCTCTCGGACTGTTTTCCATGAAGCCACTCTCATCCTAGTCTCTCTTCAATCCCCACCCCCTCCCTCTGTCTTGCACCTGCTGCTGTGAACAGCATGATCCTTCTGCGTGTTTTGGTCCATCCCTCTCTTCCCTCTCTCCTCTCTCACACTGTCCATCCCTCTCTCCTCTCCCACACTCCGTCCATCTCTCCCTTTCTTCGTTTCATGTGTGCTCCAAGCCCAGCTGGGTTCACGGTTGCCAGTGTGGTCACAGTCTTTGTTGACGCAACGATAATCAAGGGAAAACCTTGCTGGCCAGCCTGCCCGGATAGTGTGGGGTGAATATGTTGGTTTAACACTTTATCTATGAGCTACTCTACAACAATAACGGCTCAGCCAAGCCAATGAATGCACAGAGCATTGTGGAGTACAACTATATCGGAAGTCTCTTCGAAGAAAAAGTGTCTGCAACGTGAAAACACCCGACATATTTTCTATATCTTATAGATATCTTATCTATTGACTCTAAGCTCAGTTAGTTGACCGTTGTTTTAATTATTCTAAGCAACTAATACCAGAAATGGTGCCTAGAGACTAAGCTGTCAAAAGCCTGGTTTGACTTTTCACTGTATTCTCTTGTACCGGGACCCTATGAAACGTGTTACTAGGGCGTGATTGGCAGAGCAACTCAGCGGTGGCATCAACCACTACTCAAAGCTGGTGTGTGTGTGTGTGTGTGTGTGTGTGTGTGAGATTTGGTAAAACGTACCCTATGTTCTCTATTAGGCTTGAGTGACAGTGTAGAAAAGGTCTGAGAGGGTAAAATCCCACAACACCACACCTTTTTTTTTTATTCCAAAATGTGTGGCACATTTGGTTTGGTGAGCTGTGGGAATTAAATCAAATGCAACGTTTATATTATCGTAAAACACCACGAAGCCGCACACAAACGCACTGCTGTATACTTCCTCCTGAGTTTCTACTCTCCATAGACGGCACTTCGTTTCAGCGGCGGCAGATATATGGCCTGAGCCCAGTGACTTCAGGCTAATCCCCCAGGCGTGTCACGCCACATCACCGACCCCCATCGCTTCTCATCCTCAGCCCTCTCACCCTCCAGACCTCCACCCCCACCCCAGCCGCCCCAAACCCATGACAGCCTCTCTTCATCCAGCCCCAGATGGGGAGGCCCCGGGCCCTTTATCTGTGGTGTAAACCAAGCCCCGGCTGGGCTCAAAAGGTCACACGGCTGCAGCTCCCTGTTAAACAGACGGCTTTAACAGCCCCTCTCCCTCTCGTGCAGCGGCTCCTTGTCCTTCAGAACGCACGCTGTTGGACTGTAGAGGGGTGTGCTCTACCATGACGCGTGCACATGCACTTTGCGGCTCTCCCGACCCAGTGCTCAGTCCCAGTGAACTTCATTTCAACCTCTGAATTCACAGCCGACCCTTCCCAAGTTTTACCTGTGCTCTCATTTCCAAATGCAACAAAGAACCGACATCAAACGTGAGCTCCTGACAATCAAATATCATTCAATTAGCGCTCGACAATTTTCCCTCTCATTCCATCTTCGAAAAACTAACACGGGCGGAAAGAGTCTTTGAAAACTACACTTCTGCTTTATCATTTCATCTCACTGCAAAACAATTTCTCCCCATTATCCTCGCAGCAGGGGGGACACTGTCCCATAAAGGTGCGCTGCAATGCTTCATGGGTAAAGGCTCTTTTATTACGATACCCGGGATACATTAAACAGAATCAAAGGCGTCATTTACATACTGTTAACGCTTTATGTGTGAGGAGTTTGAGACAAGAACAGCTTTTCTCTCCATATGAAAGAAGGCGGTGTTGACTTTCTGAACCGAGCAGAGAGAGAGGAAGGTTGAGAGAGGAGTGGAGATGAAGTGGGGAGAGAGAGAGAGGAAGGGTGAGAGAAACAGACAGAGGGGTAGGAGGTTCCCACTGACTTCTTCGCGTCTGATGCAATTTACTTTTGTCATATCGTCAACAAACCTCCTCCTCCTCCTGGTTCTTGTCTCTTCAGCGAGTTACGTACAGTCGTGTGTCATAATTGGGCGACGAAAGACACGCGAGGCCCAGGAGGCCTTCCCCTCCCTTACTCTGCCGCACGCTAATCAGTGTCTGCAATCTACAGTAAGCGTTATGGTTGCTGTCACACTGCAGTGTGTTCCACAGTGCTCATAACGCCGCAAGGCGGCAGAAATATCCGAGTTTCTTTCTAATGACAGTTCTAAATGAGAGGGACCTACTCCCGGCGAAATGCCTCCCACTGCTTGTGGCGAATAACAGTCAGTGGAATTGATACATGCGTGTCGTTCATCTCTGTTTAGTCTCCTTGTCACTGAGGTGAGTTCCATGAGCCTAACGTTTGCAACAGATTATGTTACTCAGTAACCTTTTCAGTTACGAGTGGAACATCAAAGGCCTACTTCTTGTGAAGATTACTATGGTTCTGTTAATTTATGATGGAAAGCCAACATGGCAGTTAGACTATTAGCAGTGAAAGTTTCACTCCAAAACAAACACGTTTGTTACACACTACCTTCTCCGTCTGTAAGCTACTGAAATGTTGGTGAGCATTCAGAGCTAACACAAAACAAATGTAACGTGTAAGCTGACATTAGCTAAAGCCCGCAAACTCTTTCCTACGCAGAACACATCGGTACTGAGGCGCTCTTATAGATTAAAGTCTACGTGACGCTCAACTGTACCTTAAGAAATGCGTGTGAAACCTTCATTTTCAAGCAAATCTTCCATTGATACCCCAAGGCTTTGCTCATAATGTAAATTGACCACAACACCCAAATGCTCTGGTCTGTGTAAAAATAACTTCCTGTTGTTGTTGGTTTTCCACTCTTAACTGATTGGCTTACACAATGCAGGCCACACCTATATGCCATTAAGTGGACCATCCCAGCACAGCATATTACAGCTCACAAATGACTCACAGTATTCGTACCGTGTGCCAAAGAGTAAGCTTTGTGTTCACGAGCAGGGTCTCTCTCCGTCGAGAGGAGTGCGCTCCGTACCGCGTCACTCCCGTTGGCTTTGTTATTCTAAAGCTCGGTTGTTTACGAGCTGGTGCTCTACATTTCCCGTAAGGAGCCGGGCGATATTTATGTTCTCCCCCATACAGGGGTGGACATTCAACAGTCAAATATCATCAAAGACATGTAGGAGTTTTCCTTAAGTTTCGAAGCGTCTGAATGGACCTTGTGAAAATGCTGTGTCTCAGCTCGAACTCGGACTCAGGGGCCCTGGTTTTTGAAAAGTTGTCTTTTGGTATTTCACAGCTCTGGTCCAGTGGTAAAACTCATGGCTCAACACACATATACGTCACCCTGCCGGAGACCGAGGTTCAATACCCGGCTTCATCCTTCATGTCTGTGCCTCCACTTCAAATGATTCCAACTGTCAGTAAAAGCCTTGAAAAAAGAAAGTATATTAAAGAGAGTGGCAACAATGAATTGTTCTATTCATTCAATTTGTATGCATTGAATCCTATCTGATTTGCAAAATCTAGATTAATAACGTTACGAATACCAGGTCTGGGAAGTGGTGCGGTTGGATTCTACACCCACCCTGAGTTGGGTACTCCTGGTGATATAGAAAGGATTTACAAAACGAGTGGGGATCAAAACATTTTTCCAATGGAATACTGTAGATCTTTGGACCCCTTAGTGGAATACTGTAGGAGCGAAGCACATCATAGAGGGATTGACCCTGTACAGCTTTTTCAAAAAAATAGGTGGAGTGTTCTGCAGCATTTTCATACAAGCTTTGGAACTCACCAACAACCAGATACAACCTCACAAACAAAACAAGGCCACATCTATTCCCTAACCTTAAACTTAATCCGCCCCCTTACCACGATCCCCAAAACGACCTCCGTTGCCCTTCCTCTACCTCTATCCCCCCAGACCTCCATCGTCTTCCCTCGAATCATTCCCAGGGCTCTCACCCTCCTTCCTCTACCTCTATCCCCCCAGACCTCCATCGTCTTCCCTCGAATCATTCCCAGGGCTCTCACCCTCCTTCCTCTACCTCTATCCCCCCAGACCTCCATCGTCTTCCC
>JACXGI010007504.1:0-37113 GCA_016801175.1 Esox masquinongy
AAAGCCCGCAAACAGTTTGCTGAAGACAAGCAGACTAAGGACATGGATTACTGGAACCATGTCCTGTGGTCTGATGAGACCAAGATAAACTTATTTGGTTCAGATGGTGTCAAGCGTGTGTGGCGGCAACCAGGTGAGGAGTACAAAGACAAGTGTGTCTTGCCTACAGTCAAGCATGGTGGTGGGAGTGTCATGGTCTAGGGCTGCATGAGTGCTGCCGGCACTGGGAGCTACAGTTCATTGAGGGAACCATGAATGCCAACATGTACTGTGACATACTGAAGGAGAGCATGATCCCCTCTCTTTGGAGACTGGGCCGCAGGGCAGTATTCCAACATGATAACGGCCCCAAACACACCTCCAAAACGACCACTGCCTTTCTAAAGAAGCTGAGTAAAGGTGATGGACTGGCCAAGCATGTCTCCAGACCTAAACCCTATTGAGCATCTGTGGGGCATCCTCAAACGGAAGGTGCTCCATGATGTCATCATGGAGGAGTGGAAGAGGACTCCAGTGGCAACCTGTGAAGCTCTGGTGAACTCCATGCCCAAGAGGTTTAAGGTAGTTCTGGAAAATAATGGTGGCCACCCAAAATATTGACACTTTGGGCCAAATTGGACATTTTCACTTAGGGGTGTACTCACTTTTGTTACCAGCGGTTTAGACATTAATGGCAGTGTTGAGTTATTTTGAGGGGACAGCAAATTTACACTGTTATACAAGCTGTACACTCACTACTTTACATTGTAGCAAAGTGTCATTTCTTCAGTGTTGTCACATGAAAAGATATAATCAAACATTTGCAAAAATGTGAGGGGTGTACTCACTTTTGTGAGATACTGTGAATCACTATGCATTCAGACAGGTAGCGATCTCCTGGCATCCATCAAAATTTGATTTGTCTTTTAGACTGCCAGATTGTGAATTCATCATTCTAGAGAACATGTTTCTACCTATCCAGAGTCATTGTCGGGAGTGCATACAGGGACGTGGGGGGCCATATACACTACTGAGTCACATTATGAGTTGCTGTGATGAAATTTCAAGTTGGAACAGCCTGTGATTTCAATTGTTTATTTTGATTTTCAGTGTTAGTTTGAATCCAGCCCTCAATAGATTGGTGACTTTGGTTTCCATTGACTGTTGTTATATCATTTTGTTCTCAGGGAATTACACAATGTTCAGTAAAGATTTTGATCTTTAATATATTTTGTTTGAGATGTGTGATTTAAGTGTTCCCTTAATTTTTTTGGGCAGTGTATATGCCCAAAAAAAAGACTGGAAAAAAAGACTGGAAAAGCTGTGTAATGCTGAAAAAAAACCTGGTGGAACATCTCTCAACTAGTTAGGTTAATTGGCAACAGGTCAGTAACTTATTGGGCACAAAAAGAACACACCAGAGAGAATGAGTCTTTCAGAAGTAAAGATGGTGAGGAGTTCACCACTCTGTGAAAGAATGTGCAGGCAAAAAGTGCAACAATTTAAGAATAATGTTTCTCAATGTAGAATTGCAAAGAGTTTGGGGATATCTCCTATGGTACATAATATAATTAAAAGATTCAGAGACTCTAGAGAAATCTCTACGCAAGGGACAAGGCCAAAAACCGGTATTGGAGGGCCGTGATCTTCGGGCCCTCAGGCAGCACTGCATTAAAAACAGACGATTCTGTAGTGGAAATCACTGCATGGGCTCAGGAACACTTCCAAAAACCATTGTCTGTTAACACAGTATGTCGCTGCATCCACAAATGCAAGTGTAAACTCAAACCATGCAAAGAAGAAACCATATAAAAACAAGATTCAGAAACGCCGCCGTCTTCTCTGGGCCTGAGCTCATTTGAGTTTATTTATTATGACTGAGACAAAGTGGAAAACTGTCCTGTGGTCTGATGAATCAAAATTAGATATTATTTTTGGCAATCATGGACGCCACGTCCTCTGGGCTAAAGAGGAGAGGGACTATCTGGCTTATCAGCGCACAGTTCAAAAGCTAGCATCCGTGATGGTCTGGGGATGCGTTAGTGCACATGGCATGGGTGACTTGTGCATCTGTGAAGGCATCATTAATGCTGAACAATATACAGCTCTGGAAAAAATTGAGACCACTGCAGCTTTTTCTTTCCTTTCCAAAAAAGTCGAAAAGGAAAGTTTTGAGTGAGGAACAGAAGGGTTAAAATTAAGAGACCACTGCAAATTGAACACTTCTGTTCCTCCCTCAAAAGTTTCCTTTTCAACTTTTTTGGAAAGGAAAGAAAAATGTGCAGTGGTCTCTTAATTTTTTCCGGAGCTGTAAGGAATGGGTGTGGCTGAAATGGGTAAATCTGCTATTTTAAAATTGTGCCCCGTCCACATACCTTTGGCCATGTTGTCTTTTCAGGCACAGACTGAACACCGACTGAACAATGTTATAACCATGTCATGATTGTGCTTTGGTGCTTCTGTGTATGATGCCTTCTGTTGATGTCCCCTGCTTGTAGAACAAATCATACGAAAGCGAAAAGAAGCCTTAAAGGACGAAAAGGAACTCCACAGGATAAAGGCTAAGAAAAACATAGACTTTCTGGATATCCTGCTTTGCGCTAGAGTACGTCAGTTCTTTTACACTATTATTCTTAGCGAAGGTGGTAGAAAAATGCATTACAATCATTTGCAGTTAATCATTAAAAAATGTTTTTTATTAAAATAGCTGACATCCAAAATGACCTAAATGCATTGGTGATGGCATACATTTTCGTAACAATAGTACTTTAAAATGTATTAATTAAGGGGGAAGAGAGGTGAATAATGAGACAATTGGAAGCAGGGGATGATTGTGTCCATAATGGAATGAGGGACAAAATACAAATGTTGTCCAGACAGATCTGGAGCAAGGCTAGTACCACTATAGGCTTGTGAGTTACCGTAATTCCCCGTTTATAACCCGCACCGTGTATAAACCGCACCATTAATTTTATGGCTTTGTATGTATACAAACCTGAGTATTAACCGACACCCATATATAAACCGCATTTGCCCAGAGAATTGACTCTTACACTGTACATTAATATTAAACATCTGTCATAGGGCACTACCAAAATTAATTTGTTGACGAATAAAATGTTTTTGAAAACTCTAACACCATTTGTATCATATTTGCTAAGTGAGTTTGAGACCTACGTCGTCAAGCATACATCTGTGAAAAAGTTTGCCAGTGGAAACTGTTTTAAAAACAAACTTTTGTATAAGCCACAACCATGTATTAACCACTGTGGTTGAAAATGTTTTTAAAAGCCATGGTTTATAAACAGGAAATGACGGTATACTTTTTCAATGGAATGAAGCCAAACCAGGAAGAATATGAAGGTTCTAATTGGTCCTTATCACTGTCAATCCAGGACGAGGACCAGCACGGCCTATCGGATGAAGCTATCCGAGCAGAGGTGGACACGTTCATGTTCGAGGGCCATGACACCACAGCCAGCGGCATCTCCTGGACCTTGTACAGCCTGGCCTGCAACCTGGAGCATCAGCAGATCTGCAGGGACGAGGTCATCAGCGCCCTGGAGGGGAGGGACTTTATGGAATGGTAGGCTGGTCTATAAATTATCTGAGTGGGAGAAGCGGAGTAAGAGTCCTAACATAGATTAAAGTATGCATAATTACGACCACTGTCCTACAGCTTGTATCAGAAATGATAAAATCCAATGGGCCTTACCACACATAATTAAGAGAAACTACAGACGTTTTAATGAACACACTTTTTTACATGATCTTAACCTGAGTAACCTTGATTGTATTTGTTACCTGATGTAGAGCAGGCTCTAGTACATTTTACAAGTATTTTTAATTCCATTGCTGATAAGCATGCTCCTGTAAAAAGTGTACGAGTGAGGAATAGTTCAAATCCCTTGTTCAGTTCAGTTCTCTCTGATGCTATTTATAATACAGATACGCCATGGGCTAAGGCCAGAAAATCAACGTCAAGTTCTGATTGGCTAGCTTTTAGGCAGTTGAGAAACTTGTGCACAAACAGTATCAGGAAAAAACTAAAAGAATTAGTTTTGGAGACATGTACTTTTACTGACAAAAATAGTATTACTGATGCATTTAATAGCCACTTTATTATGGTGGGCAACCTCCTTGAAACCATTAACAGGGATGATGACACCCAACTGTAGATAGAGGTCAGTTCATTTTTTTTTTTCTTTGTTGCCGTGTTTTGTTTTATGATTATGCCATTCTGTTATGACCTACAGTTGAATGTGAATCCCATAAGAAATAAAAGATGTGTTTTGCCTGCTCACTCATGTTTTCTTTACAAATGGTTACATACAGTATCTCACAAAAGTGAGTACACCCCTCACATTTTTGTAAATATTTGAGTGTAACTTTTCATGTGATAACACTGAAGAAATGACACTTTGCTACAATGTAAAGTAGTGAGTGTACAGCTTGTATAACAGTGTAAATTTGCTGTCCCCTCAAAATAACTCAATACACAGCCATTAATGTCTAAACCGCTGGCAACAATTTATGCACTACTGTTGGTTAGGAATAGTTGTCCTCCAGCCAGGCACGGGTTACTGTTTGTTTATAAAACCGTCCTGCAGAAACTTCCTACATATCTCGCACTGAAAATTAGATTGAGACAAAGCAACTACCACATGCGGGCACGGGATTGGCTTGTACCCGCAGTGCCTCAGGCCCCCTCTGTGTTAAATAAAACTTATTTTACCCCCCCCTGTCGTCCCAGAAGGAAGAAGATCACTGCTTTTGCATTTGAAACAGTTGCTGGGTGAACATTTTACAGTGAATAGTGTTTTCTGTTCATAATGTAGATTTTTACCTGTTTCTAATCTGTATGTTTTATTTCTGCAGGTGTATTACAGGGCACAATTGAAAATATACCTGTATAAATAAAATTTAAAAAATAAGCACGGTTTAGTCAGGATTAAAATAATTAAATATGTTGGGCTCATCTGATCTAATAAAAGTTAATAAATAAAAATAATATAAAGGTATAATAAATAAAAAAAAAATAAAAGGTAATAATTAGGTTGTTACCTATCTAGTATCAAAGCTGTTCCTTTACTTTAAATTAATCATGATATATTTACTTTTAATAATGGAGACACAAAATTCATTGCAACATGTTTACTAAAATCAAATGTATATAAAGTACATGTTCTGTATTCCTTAGGGAGGATCTCAGTAAAATACCATACACAACCATGTGTATTAAGGAATCCCTCCGCCTCTACCCGCCTGTACCCGGGATATCCAGGAAAACTACCAAACCCATTACATTCTTTGATGGAAGGTCTGTGCCTGGAGGTAAACTTACTAAACCCATACGGATAAAAGTAGGTATTACGGTTGGTGATGAAACAAACCACTTGACCAACCACCTCAGGGATTCAGGGAACATTTTGAGGAACATTTAAGACATTAAGTCTAGTCCTGGATTTACTCAAATGTTCGTTGGAGGTCCTACAGGATGATACTTATTCTGCGTCCTGGAGATTTTCCTCTAGTGTGACATTAACTGGCGCTGTTGAAACTCCACGTTCAACTTCTTTTTTAAACATTTACAGTACCACTCAAAAGTTTGGACACGCTTCAGGTGGCTGGGTAAGTGTCCAAACTTTTGACTGGTACTGTATATCATAAATATTTGTATTGAATTTTATGCTTGAGAGACGAGGTTTTGCTGAAAGTAGGTCGGATTTGGAACACACGCTGTATGTGTACCGCAGGAACCAGCTTAGGCCACTGCAGTGTTCAACTTCAACAAGAACATTACGAGTCTGTCCAGTTCAGAACGGAATTAACAATTCTTTTACAATTCTTCCCATTCTGCCAGACCTTATATTATCCATGTAAGAATGACTATCAAAATCCATGTGGGCGGCCTGGATTTCAAGGCCTCATGGTAAATGCCCTGAATGCCCAGATGGTATTCATGGCCATGATTACTACAAGCTTACTATTACTACTAAACTACCAATCTACAAACTGTCATGGCTAATTGAGGAACTTTCAGCGAGGGAAAAAAATGCTGAAAACTGCTGATGCATGTCCAGTATGTTGTGATCCCGACTGGGGACTTCTGTTTCCCCATCAGCCAAGGTCCCTTGAATAATGAATGTTTATTTTAATACCTTTCCTGATGCGTCCTTCTCCAGCATGCAGATATTATCACTGTCTACAGGCAACTGAACAGTCAAGCAATAACAGTCTAAATACGATCTCTGTCTCTCCTCTTGCCCTAGGTTGTCTTATTGGAATAAGTATCTTTGCCATTCATAGGAACGCAACCATTTGGGAGAACCCTAACGTAAGCACACACTGACAAAGAATTTTGTCATAAACGTTCCACTGGGTTATTGTAACTTAACAGTGCTTAACGGGGTGTCTCACCAACCCTCAAATCATAACTGGTCAACAAAACTCAATATTTTCTCTATATTCTGTTTCTTAAACTGGCTACTCAGCTATTTGCATTTCAGTTTTTGCATCTCTTTAGTGCTGACTATACCCACACACTCACACGTACTTAACATATACCCAAACACGTTCCCACTTAACAAGCATGTTGACGCCTGACAAAGACTTTCACACTGAAGAAAGGCTTTTGCTGCTACTGTTAATTTCCTCTGTATACATACACAAACCTGTAGTACTGTTACCAGGCACCCTTAAAAAATATTAGGTTTCTGGCAGACAGTTGTGGTTAACCTTTGGCAATGTTGCCTCAAATTTGCAGCAAGGTCATATTTTCACATGCAAATTAGGTTTGTGGCAAACATCTGGTGGATTCGCAGCAAACTTGTGGTAGACTTCTGGCTTTTGGGTCTGGCCTTCCAACTATGTCTTGGTTCTTCCTCCATCACTATTTGAACCTTTTTCTATGACCTTTACATTAGCCATTACATTAGTTTTTTATACTGTCTTGCCAACTTCTTTGGTCATGTTTGCAGTGGCAGTACAAACAGATCTACACGCTGATAGCATATGGTCCTGTTTTCATTTGCTATGTACTACTTTTCTTGGTTTTGTTTGTATTCTACTAGGTCTTTGACCCACTTCGATTTCTGCCAGAGAACTCTGCAAAGCGATCCCCTCATGCTTTTGTCCCCTTCTCTGCTGGTCCAAGGTTTGTTACAGCACCATGTCACTGTTTAAGAGAGCAGCGTGGTTTGCCAGCACGACTTCAGGGTTCTCTTATTTACTAGTCTGGGACTAGTGTAGCCCTACTGATTTAACTGACCGGAGAGTTTAGAGCCAGGTCTGATTGTACCCTTGGCAGTGTTTTTATCCAGCCCAACCTAGTTAACCTCTCCTACACAGATTTTGATATGGCCATGTTTTATTATGAAAAAAAGCTATAAACCATTGAAGATTTTATAAATACTGCATATGTTATTACAAGGTGAATGTCCAGGTTTAGAACTAAAAGCTTTCAAGTGTAGAGGACTGAGCAGAACATGGTCATTGGTGATATTTAAAAACCCTCCCTTATACATTTTTTGATTTGTCATTTGAATAATAGTCACTCTCAGTATTCCAGCTCCAAATGATTTATCAAATAAAACAGATGTTTCAGCATCAGCACACCTTCAGGTTTTTTTGGGGGGTGGGTGGGTCAGTTTATACTAGATTGTAGTAATTTAACACAGACTAATCCAAATCAACTTACTGTGCATTCAGTTATAGTAAGTACACTTAATCAAGTCGCTACCAGAAAAGACAAATACATTTTCCATGTGGTCTTCTTCTAGAAACTGCATTGGACAGAACTTCGCCATGAATGAAATGAAGGTGGTGGTCGCACAGACACTCAGGCGATATCATCTGATCGAGGACCCAACAAAAAAACCAAAGATGATTCCAAGACTGGTTCTCCGCTCACTCAATGGGATTCATCTGAAAATAAAACCTGTCAATCTTGAACCATAAGGAAGGTTATAGTTGCACTTTAGTGAGGTATAGGCTGATGTATATCAGAATACTTTCACTTGATTTTAACATGCTAATTCACTGCCAGGAAGCGCAAAATGAAACATGGAAATAGTTTAAATAGGAGTTTGAAAATATTTGTAGAACATTTTCATTTACAATACACATACAGTGAAGGAACATTTGAATTTGTGCTCATACCTTAACCTTCATTACAAAATGAATCGCTCTTGATGTGAGCAGGAACAGACTGTGTTTATATTGTTTTTGTTATGTCTGAACTTGTGATGCAACATTATTTTCTGTATAACAGACACACTCTGTAAATGAATGTTTAAAGTCCTAACTAAGGACTAGGAGTGCTGTATCAATGTTTGTCTTTGATAACAGGGCATAAACACTTGGCAATGGCAATCATAGATGGGGCTGCACGATGGGCATTGCAGAAGCCATCCTTGGCAAACAGACAATATCCTGGTGTTTATAGACACAGCTTGCCACCATGTAAAAATAAAACACTACTCTTCAATGAACACATACTGTATCTATACTAAAAAGACATGTTTTTTGTCAACATTTTTTTATTTAGTGTATTATTAATAAAAAAAAAGCCAACATCTGAAAGGAAAAAGGGTTGGGGTGCCAGCCGTACAAAATTGATTCAAATATCACAATTAACCAGTAAATGGGGTGTCTGCTGGTATGAAAACTCAGTTCTTTCAACAAAGGAGGAATTTCTTTTGGTCCTGCTGCAGGCCCACATTTTGTACCAGATATTAAATCAAAGCATTTCAAAAGGCATGTAGCGCTATATACTCAACATCAAATTGCATTAGCAGATTTGTCCCAACTCACGACCAACCCCTTTACTTAGTGCCTAAGGCCAATTCAGACTAACTGCTGAATATCACCATCTAGAGGTCTACAGGATAACAATTAGGCAGAGTTGTAATTGACAGGTCATGCTGATCTTTTTGATAACGGTCTGACAGTATTAAAAAACACTAAGCAGTCTTAACTGTTTTATTGCCGAGATTGAAGGGTTAATGTAAACTGATTCAGCATCTAAACGTTCTCTTTGCCCAACAGCACTCATTCTGATAGCACTGTAAAAATATAAAAAGTTCTGTCTGTAGAAAAAAAATTTACTTTTCTGTTTTCAGAAACTCAACCACATTAAGCCAATAATTCCTATAATAAACCATTTTGTATAAAACTGCTTTTTTCAGTTAAAAAAAATATACATTAGAAGAATACACTTGTTTCAGTGAGCAAAAATACTACATCCAAAGACTGACCTTACAGGAGGTTGAGATGGTAATATTAAACTCTGATCAACCATATAACAATTCCGACTATAAAACAGTGAACATCACTTGCATGGGACAATACATATCACCAAGTTACTCTTACCTTAACAACTGACTTGGTCTGCCAACTGGTTATTTATTTATTTTTTTACAATTGTTTGGAATACTGATCAAACATTGAGTCCGAAAGGAGCGGCTTTTGTTTCTTCATGGAATGTACTACTGAAGTCTTTTGGATAGTCTTTCAGAAACATACGTAATAGAAAACACTGACGAAAAACTATAAAAGCCACCAACAAAAACAGTCCAAAGTAAATTGATCCGCCTCTAACGGGGTCATGGTCCTGATATCTCCACCCATACCCTGAGAGTCAGCTCCACCTGTACTACACAGGCACTGTTCCGCTACGTCTCTCCTGGATTCCCCATGTCTTCTCTCCTCACCTGTCTCAAACTAATATGGAGGATATAAGGCCCAAGAGATGGCCTTGGGCCCTTGATTTTCTCCTCCAGTGCATTTTGAGAACAAACTGAGAAGGGACACAAGGAATCGAGGACAGGTGACCTGAAAGAGCCACAGGGTGAGGGTCATATGAGTAGGGACGGGGTAGGCTTCTTGCCCGGCCATGCCTCTTTGGCATATTTCTTCTTGCGGGGCTCGTTGAGGCCCTCCGAAGAATAGGGGCCTGTGACCGGGACAGGGTTGAGGGTGACAGGGGGCTGAGGGGCATCCGGGGCCAGATCCACCTCAGGGGCCGGGTTGGGGAAGGGCAGTGGGAGTCCCCCCAGGATGGTGGCTCCACTCTGGGCCCCAGCGGGTTGGCCATCGTGGCTGGTTGGTGGCAGGTCCCCGTACAATCCACCACTGAAGGTGTAGTTGTGGATACGCCTCGTCACCACGTCGTCCATACTCAGAGAGCTATGTCTCTCCATTTTGTGTTTCTAAAGACAAAATGAGAAATACTCAACTTATCTGTACACTAAGGCTGTGGCAATTACCGTACCACTGCAAATCCACTGCGGTGTCACAATACCCGCTGGGGAATGGGAAAACAACCTCCACAACCACGGTTGATTTTGTTTTGCTCCTATACTTTATAAAAGTTTCATTAGGTTTTCCACTTCATTCTTAAGTAAAATATATAACTATGTAGGCCTATGTTGTCTATTGTAAAGATTAAAATCAATTAAAACAAAGCTTCAACAGTTCTCTTCTCCTGTCGTTTCACAGCTTCACTATAGGCAGATAGACAGATTCGCTCTCTTCAAGGGTCCAATATTTGCATAGGGTGAATTGTTTTTAGTAGTTATTGTTGTTCGTTTTAGGCTCTAGGCCTAGCCCTATAATCTGTCTAGGCCTAGCCTATTTATAATACCAAAGTGATTTTATTGCCCACTTTGGAACATGGGTACTTATTATATTGTGATTGTAAGCTGAGTAAAGTTGCCACCCTATAAGCTGCTATCTAGTATGGCTTGTTTTTTTCTCATCACTGAAGAAGACTAAAAACAATGGCGATATGGCTTTAGTAGCCAAACCAAACATTACGCTGCCCATCTGGGCACATTTTTGCTTTCTGACAAACAAGAACAGAGAACATTGTAGCAACACTTTGATCCTCTCTGAAACCAGAGAGTGGTTTTCCTCACACGAAATGTTGTGGCTAGTAGCCTATTCCATATTTATAGGCCTAATTTGCATGTGCAATATGGCAACATTCTCATAGACTTCTTTAAGTTGATATGAACATTAATTTAGCCTTTCATTCCTTTTACATTTAGCAATATTTGCGTTGTCATCTAAGTCTAGTTTGTTTTCTGCTTTGCAATAAATATATTTAATTTCTCTTACATCAGTGTAATATCATGATAATATCAATGACAAAGTAATGTCTTTTAGACACAGTGCATGCAAATGCATTGCAATGCTGACATTTGTGTTTTTTTTTATTATTATTGATGGAGATCTGCAGTTAGAGAGCACTAACCTGATGAGGGTCGGCTGTCATGAGTCAGCCAGCTTTCACATGAGGTTAATGTACATCTTTTCTAAAGAAGGCTGTCTGCTATTTTCTGATAAACTTCCTTTATTTAGCATCCTTAGCTGCAAGAACCAATGTGTTGCTGCCCACAAAAGGAACATGGTGTGCAATAGACATCACAGCTGTGTTTGTATGATAGGGAGTAGGTAAAATAGTGTGAAAGACGGAGAGTATGTGTCAAGTTATGTTTGTTTTCCCACTCACTTGCCCCAATTACATGCAGACAATAGTTTTTTTTCGGCTAACACACCATTAAGAGATTGGGATATGAGCAAATAATTTGTTAGCAGTAGCCCACTCTGTATAACAGTGTTTTGTAAAATCCCATGTGTTATCATGAGTGGAGGAGTGTCCAGTACAGGTCTTTGTGCAGCACAGAAGGTATCAAACATGACCACAGGTGGACGGGGCCAACAAAACATGGCATTAAATCTGATGATATTTGGCTGGTTTTCATTAGTAAAACCTTTATGATGACATTTTCTGTTCTTAAGCATGTTTATGCCTTTGTGTTCCATGCCCTCATTGTTTCAGGAAAACATGTTTTGGTTGGTAAAAAGGTGTTAAATCCAAAAAACACAGGTAAGGGTACAGGTAAGGGTTTGTTAATTAGTTAATAAGTTCATTCAGGTGTGCTAGCTCTGGGATACAACTAATAGATGGAATTTCTGGGAGGGCCCCAGGAGAGGTTTGGGAAGCAAAATAGTTGAACCAAAATGTAATGAAGATGAGAGGAAAAGGCATTTTACAGCTGAGACTTACCTTTATAGGAACGACTGCCGTCTGCACCATGTTTCTGAAGCGCCCAACTGAGGGGTCGATGTCCTCTGCAATGTATTTTTACAACAACCAATGGGTTAACACATGCAAAACTTGAGGGATAAAACTGGTTTAGACTAGCATACACTTTTGGTTTAAGCAAATTTTCACCTAACCTCATCAAGCTTGTCGAATTTTAGCATGCATAAAAGAGAGCACCGTAGTATTATCATTTGCTGCCCAACACATTTGCAGTGACAGGATCAATGCCCTGGAAATGCTGAGATTATCACAAAATAAGATCCAAAAGAGATTCAAACATTACAAAATTAGACAGTGCCTTCAGAAAGTATTCAGACCTTTTAGTCTCTCCACGTTGTTGTTATGGGTGGAATTTATAATTGTTTTTTTTAAATTGCCATCAATCTACACACATTATCCCATAATGACAAAGCAAAAACTTAATGACAAAGCTAAATTTGTGTCAATTTATTAAAAATAGAAAACTAAAATCCCTTAGATAAGTATTCCCAACACTTTATTCACTATGTGGAAATGCCATAGGCAGCGATGAAAGCTTCAAGTCTTCTATGCTTCTACCAGCATTCACACCTGGATTTGGGCAATTTCTCCCATTCTTCCTTGTAGATCTTCTGAAGCTCTTTCAGATTGGATGTGTCAGTAAGCTGAGATCTTCATTCTCCCCACAGATGTTCAATAGGGTTCAAGTCTGGGCTTGTGCCACAATAGTAAATTCACAGACTTGTCCCAAAGCCACTACAGCGTTGTCTTAAAGGAAACATCCCAACACACACAACTTTCTCGACATACTCTTGAGCATTATTTGGACAGTATTGTACTGCAGGAAGTACTATATTGCTATCATAATGGCGAGAAAAAAGCAATTAACAAAGGAAGACAGACAGATCATTACAACCGTTAAAAGTGTAGGTCTTACCTTTTGCAGAAATTGCCAAGGTGTCAGTGAGTAGTTTTCAACACCATCAAAAAGTACTTGGAAACTGGAAGAAACTGACAAGAGGAGGTCTGGCAGACCCAAAGCCACAACAGAATCAAAAGACTTTTCTGAGTGTGAACAGCTTGCGTGATGGGCGGAAATGAAGAGAAGACCTCAAGCTGCAGGTTTGACAGGTTGAGTGGCAGTAAAAAAGCCATTGCTAAGATGGCTAAATAAGAAAGTGGCTTGCCTGGGCAATGAAGCACCGCCAGTGGACTACTAAAGACTGAAAGAAGGTTTTATGGCCCAAAGAATAAAAATGTTCTGTTCATCATGCAGGGTTTTTCTATGCCATTGAGTAGGCGACAGGATGGTTCCTCAGTGTGTGAAACTGTCAAACATGGAGTAAGTGTAATGGTCTGGGGCTCTTTTGCTGGATCCAGAGACGCTGACTTGCAGAATGGCACATTCAACCAAAACAACTACCACAGCATTTTGCAGCAACATGTAATACCCTCTGGTATACGCCTAGTTGGTCAAGGGTTCATCCTACATTTTTGATTTCCATTGTAGAAAGAATGCCACAGTGTTTCCCCTTATTATAATGACAGCGGCACCCTGACACTGCTAAATTGTGATGCGCTGCCACAGAAAAACAGAATATGTTTATGAAATATATATATTTTTTTTTTTTCAAAGCTGGGTGCAGTTTATCTTTGTGTGAGAATCAGAGCAGAGCAACAACATCCTGCACCTGCCATTCAGAGTATCAAACTGGCAAGCAGGGTCAGAGAAATGTAACCGTCTGTGCACGCGCGTATGGTTTGAGCTGTCAAGTGGCTGTCACATTGATATAAAGAAGGTAGCCATCGTCTGAGCGACTGCCAAAGGTCAGAAGCAAGCTAGCTAACTGTCACAACTCGATAGCTACAATGGTTTACAATAGATGATTGCCATGCAAGCAACATTAGAGATTTGGCAGCAACAATAATAAAAGTCTGCAGTGAAATGTTATATACATTTGGCAACAAGACCTAAGATTTTTGTATTTTGCCTTCAAAATAAGTCTGCGTGTGTATATATAGTGTGTATTATCTGGGGAATAATACAGATGAAACAAAATGACTATTTAAATAATGCTTTACATAAGGTACAGAATGTTATGAGGTGGTGCACACTGAGAAATATAAATAAAGGCTATTTTGATGTTGTTAGGATGTAAGTCCAACCCCCCCCACCCCCCACTGTCATGTACAAGGGATACTTTTTAGCAGATTTTTTTTTGCTTTCAATCAATTATAAACTCAGTTTATAACAACAAATGTGGAGAAAGTGAGGGAGTCTGAATATCCATGTCACTGTAAATGACCTGCAACGGCTTTATGAGGCATAATAAATCCACCTTCCAAAATGTGACCATCAACGTAATAATAATAAACTATGTGGCTATTTATAGTTACAGTTGGCATTCTAAAACCTAGTGGTTCAGATCCCATTTCAATCAAGGCCCATTTTCAAACATAATTTGATAGTTTCTACTTTATTATATACATATATACACACTACCTTTCAAACGTTTGGGGTCACTTTAAAATGTCCTCGTTTTTGAAAAGCACATTTTTTGCCCATTATAATAACATCAAATTGATCAGAAATATAGTGTACACATTGTTATTTGGAAATGACTATTGTAACTGGAAACGGCTGATTTTTAATGGAATATATACATAGGCCCATTATCAGCAATCCCTCGTGTTCCAATGGCATGTTGTGTTTGCAAATCCAAGTTATTTATAAGATATTGTTTTAAGATGTTATTTTAATGAACAAAAAAATTTGCTTTTCTTTCAAAAACAAGTAAGTTTCTAAGTGACCCCACACTTTTGAACTGTGCTGGATCTAGATTAGAAAAAAAACGAACCATCAGCTCGGAAAAAGAAACCGTTCTGCGGCTGAATCGAGTCACCTACCCCTATGCTAGGCAAGTGGGGTCACGGAGAGTGCTTACCTGGGTTGATGACTTCGTCATCCTCGTTGAAGGTAACTCTGGAGTTCCGCCGCTTCCTCTTGTGTCTCTGAATCTCCAGGTTGCCCTCCTCGATTGTCAGGGTGGATATGCGCTTGTTATGGGCCGTGTTGAACTCGGTCAGGTTCTGTCAAAGCATAGACAAGGATTGGATGTAGAAGTTGGGAGACAATAAGTGCATTTTGGGCTTGACAATAACACTAAAATTATAAAACAACATAGCGTGTGTTCTGCTCAACACACATTTCTGCTGCAATTATTTCACTGTGGCACTTCCTGATAAAATCACTGCCAAAACTGAAATTAAACAAGAAACCAGGCAAGCCTAGTTCAGCTGGCACGCAATAAAAACTGTTGCCCTCTCGAGATTCAAACCCAGGTCCCACGTGTAAGGCTGTGTCGTTAACCACTACACAGAGGAGCTATACATTTGCCGGGTGTCAGTATAGCCTCTTTTGTTTATCTTGAGCAAATCCTCTTGCCACTGGCCGTTTTAACAGTTACTTGGCAATTCGTGAATGATATTGATACAGTTAAACTGACTAACGTTTCTTACTAAGTTAACCTCCGCCGTTTTAACAGCATATTAGCCAGTAATAGGCTTTACCGGGATCTACTAACTTACTGGAATAGTCATAAGAATTGAGGAATTGCAAGCGAGTCTGCCAAAGCTATTTCATTTCACGGCATAAGAACGTATTTTTTTCTTTCATGGCATAACAACATACTTTTTCCTTTCATTCGTGAATGACATTAATACAATAACCATCAATAAAGGTGACAATAACTAACTTTTTCATCAAGTGAAAAAACGAGAGAATCGCGGAATCTACCAGAAATAATAAATAAATGACATTGCTCTCAATAGATTCGAACTTAGGTCTTCCACATGAGAGGCACTGTCCTTAACCACTACGCCACGGCATTACACGTTTCAGCAGTCGCTAGACTCCTTTGAGGATTGTGTTAAACTGAGTAATGTTTCTTATTACGTTTACCTCCACCATAGCGTCTAGCGTTTTAACAGCTTATTAGCCAGTAATAGCCTTACTAGTATCTACTAACTTCCTAGGAATAATCATAAGAATTGAGCAATTGCTAGCGAGACTGAAGATTAACTTTTCCATGCCAGAAACAGTCGCAATATAACCGTATACAGTTTCAGTTAAGGCTAACGTAACTAGTCTATGTTGTAGGCAGCAAATATGTTTGTCTATCCTGACCCAAAACGCATGCACGGGCGCGTACTTCGAAAATCCACCAGAAACAGTCGTAATATAACCGTAAACTGCCAGCAAAGTTTGTCTATACGGAACAATTCATAATGCGTACTTGGCTTCGCCTGCGAGGAGATACGAACTCGGGACCTATAATTCGCAGGTACGCTTCTCTAACCGCTACGCTATTTAACAAGGTATAGTCAGTCAGTCAGTAAGAGACTTTCGCTCTTCTAGGCCGGCTCCGCTTACGCGGTCCTGCAAAAATGTGAGCAAAAATATTGTCAATAAAGTTTAGGTATACCTATTAATGAATTTTGCTTGGTAAATGGACAATCTGTTAATGTACAACACTATTAATACCTATATAAAATTTATGATACCTGTATAGTTTATATAGGTATTATTCATTTTAATTTAGAAAGTTAAAGCTGTCTCCAAGAGTACAGGTGCAGTTTTGAGACCTGTCGTATGAAACGCAGACAGTCTTGTTCTGTAGTGCAGGATAAAATGTATTCTTTTTATCCAGTTGGCTGAAGCCTTGAGACTATGTCACACAAATGTTATAAAGAATGTTTAATAGCCTAATCATTTAACTTATTTTCATGCTAGTTTTACTGACAAAAAGCATAAGGAATGCAGAACTTTGTTAGTTCATTCATTTTCAAGTGTTAGGGAAGAACACATATGCACAATGGCAAAATAATACATAACATTATTAGTTCAACGTGTCATGATAATATATGGCAAGTATTTTTAAAATCTGCTATGGTTAGCAATCTCGTCTGAAGCTTAACAAGGCAGAAACCTTTCCAGTTTGTTTAAACTATTTTTGATTGGTCAATCTTGCAATTGTTTGCTTCTTGACATTGTTACTAACCAAACAAACACTTTCCTAAAACCACATATTAAACATGTAGGCTATTGCAAATAGGTAATAGCCCGTTTGGATGTACCCAAAATAGCCACACTGCTTTGCAGTTATGTGCTTCCAGACTCTAGCCATGCAGGTAAAGTGCAAATAATTTAAAGACCCTTGGACATGCTGCAAAAATAGACGATGGTCTGGTTACATCTCCTGCCCTAGTTAGTCCTAATAGTAATTCAACAGTGGTAGCGGGGGTTGGGCACAGTGTACCCCTTGTTGTCAGTAGGCGTCGCTTGTACTTAAATCACCACTAATACTACCTAAATTAGTTAAGTGTCGCTATACACTGCATAAATTAATAAGGCTAATGGAATGTCAGAAGGTTCAGCTTTCAATGTTGATAAACTAATTTTTTTTTTTTACATTTTTAGTGCAGCTGTGCGAACGGTGGTTGGGATACGCATGAATGCTCTATTACATCCATTCTAATCTTCTCAACTTAGGAACTTCCTTTGATATCACCCATGAACAAACTATGTGCAAGAGATACCATTTTGATGGTCATTAGAGACAGACATGCATGTATATATTATTATTTATTGGGCCTGTGACAGTCCGGTAAAGTCGATGTACTGTGACTGGCCTTCAGTGGTCTTGGCTGACTAGGGGCCTCTGGTATTAGTTGCTTAAAAGACAGACAACTAAAGGTCAAGAACAGGGAACCAGCCTGGTCTCAGAGAGCCTCTGCTCTACACTAGTAGATTGTTTTGCTGTCTCTGTACTAACGACTAATAATGTGATGACGTGTGTGGACAAAGTTTATATATTCGCCTGTGACTGTTTTTACCGTCTATTGTTGAACGAGTGGTGATGCTAGTAAACTTAACAGTTGCCTTTGAACTTCAGAGTTCCAAAATGTAATTAGCTGACAATGTGTACTGCACATTTTAATGGTTTCACGCCAGCCGTTTAGTGGAAAGACATGGAAAATTAATTTGGGGGAAACAGAGAACAACAGAAGATGCAAAAACAATCATGGGTTGCTAATATGAATAGCTGGCTAGAAGACAATTGAATATCTATTTTGAAAACCAATACAACAGAAGAGTAAACTGCATATAAGGAATAGTATAATATACTTAACATTTATGGCTTGGTGTCTTTGTACAGTAAAAAAAAGTCTAGTTAATAGTTATTGTTCTGCCGGCCTGTTAGAGCAATATAAGCATTATTTGAAACAATCTAGTGGCCTTTGATTTGACCAACTGCATTTCAAATTACCCCCTCACCCACGGTAAAACAATGTTCCAGAGGAAACACCAGTACACACCCTGCTTACCAGCATGTTTAGACAAACACCTAGTTGGATGTCATACAACTATTGAGCATGCACAAATGTGCACAAACCTCAAGCTCCGTCTCCTCCTCTGGTAATCCTAAGAGACCCTTAGAGCCCTCCTCATCCTCCCCGGCCTTACTATCCCCGGCATTGGTCCCTTGCTGGCTCTGAGGTTTCTCCCGGATGACGTAGGCTCGTGTGGACGCCCCAAATGACATGGTGGAGTCTATGGGGACCTGCTGAGGCTTGTGGGGCTCCAGGCGGATGTGTCCGAGGAAGGTACCATGCGCTAATGGGAGTAACAAACTTCCACATATCACATAGGGATATCATTTATAAAAAGTACAGAAAATGTTTTTTTAAAAACAGTAGTTTTGTAGCCTTTATTGCACAAGGCACTCCTCTGAGACTGACTGGTATGCGTTTACTTTTCACCAGCAGCACTAAGATAAACTAAACCATGCTATACTGTTTGGTGCTTTTACAGAGTGATATACTGATATAGGTCACTGACTGCTATTGTTGTCGATAAGAAACACCCTCTTCAGGTGCTTGTGGTAAACCAGGGCAGCATGCACACGCGAACATGATTGGTGGTCAATGGTGAAGTCGCACATGTCTGGGTTCCTCCCGAATAAGTAGCACTTCTTCTCGTCAATAATCAGTTTCTACATGGAAACAATGGAAGATTCACAAAGGCAGTATATGGGGAAGAAATGTACTCATATTGCAACAAAAGTAACATTGGAACTAGAATCAGATGTTAGTGTAGTGTCACTGAATGATGACAGATCTACAAGAAACAGTTGATGGCACTGTGCCTCTGAGCCATAACTCAAGAGTGCACCTTTACACCCATGAGCTTAAACATCAGGGCATACATTTGTGTGGCACCTTCCAGAAAACCCAACAGCCATGGAACTCAGTCACCAGTGTACACTGCCCTGAGGACCGCTGGATCAGTATCAGGTGCAAACATGCAGCAGTGGATTTGTTCATTTAAGCAAGAACATCATTACAACTAGCAACCTACAAATATACATATTGAAATAGACCAGGCCTATTTTGTATGTTTTTTATACTACATACAGTTACACATTCTAAACCCACTAGATAAAACCACATAAGACTAACCACATAAGTCAGTTTTCTTTCTGGATTAGTACAGAAAACACAGGCAAACATCAGTTTAATTCAAACTTGTTGTGTGAGAAACCATTCTCAAATTGTTAGAATCTTTATAACAAGTAGCTCGCCAAAATTACAGTTCTGTATGTCATGCTGCTACTACTAGCGATAGGCTTAGTGGCTGCAATTCAGAAAGTCGTTTCAGAAACTCTTACCTCGACCATTTTGTCACCTTTCATCACGTCCAAATGTAGTCCTGGAGGGGGCTTGCCTGCCCTAAAACAATAACATAAGCAGGCAATTTTGTGAAACGCAAACACATCAGCTAGGTAGCATTGGTTAGCTAGCTAACAAGACGTGGCTAAAATGTACCGTTAAGAATTTGTCCAGCTATAAGCGACGTGATTCAATGCTGAGCTTAGTGATATTTTATGCACTGGATATACTTGCACAACGTAAATATCCAGGTAAATGCATTTTCTCACCATGTTGGACAATCAAAAGAAGGTAAGTTTACAGAAGGTTTACTAGTCGCCATGTTGCCTCATTCTCCATTCACCAATCAGTTGAATGCTGGGTAAAATGTTATCTTACGTTGGGAGTTGTAGTTTTTGTGGGTAAAAAGAGCGTTCACATGTATGGAAGCGCATAGTTAAATTAATTTAAATGTTAATGCAATCCCACATTGCATTTTCATTTTCCACTTTTGCCTGCATTATTTCAGTTCAATATGAAAATTAAAATGCAATCATGTGATTTGCATTTGAATTTTCATGTACTGGTATGCACATTCGCTGTCAATATATTAAAATGTTAATGAAAAGCCATTTGGCATTTCATTTTCAAAGGCATGCCCCGCTTTGTGTTTAACATAATTCAAATGTTAATTCAAACGTGAAAAGTGGGAAACAGCGCCGTCTTTTGCAATTGAATTTCCACGCTCTAACGCAGTTTTCCTAATTTAATGAAAATGCAATGCGATTGCATTTTCATTTTCATGTTCTACCGCCCTGTCAGTCATTTTAATAAACCAAAGACAGATGAGACCGGGTCCGTGTATGGAGTGGCCAATCGTTATTGAACCATAAACAGACAAACGAATCATCATTTTTTGACTTAACCTGCTCGTTATCCGTTTTCGGTTAGGGAGACAATGGCTCAGTACCAATGTCCCCCCTAAACCCTGAACCCTCACAGACTTAACTGACGTCACCTGGTAAGTGATTGAGTGCAAGAGGCTGCAAGGGCTCTAAATGCTATAAATAGTAATGGGACAGCACTTTGCGACTCTATCATGTTACCTTGACGAGCTGAAAGATGTTGCACACTATTGTGGGTTTGGGACTTTTTATTTTACGTTTTTTACTTTCTTCGCGGCCAAGGCACTTAATAGACCGACTGCCTGATTTATACGTCTTGCAGGCTCTTGCTCTACAGAGTGGACAAGAGGTAATCATCAATAACAATCTATATTTGTCAATAATCAATGTACTATTTTTGGTCAAAACAGCATTGTTAAGCAAAAACTAAAATAAATAGTTGAATATACTAGGTGTGTAATAAGGTGATTACAGTCATCTGATTGCATGTGTTCTATGTGCCATCTTGAATCTTTGTTAATGTAGTGCAGTTTACCGTTCTTCACTTACAAGGCGGGTTTGCCGGGATTTTTCTCTCGCATCGGTGTTTCACGTCACAACGCTATGAACTGTGGGCAATTCCCTCAGGCAAAGTCTGCAGAAATGCGGACTTACGAAAAGGGCGCATAAAGGGCTCAAAATGTCTGCGAAAGAGCCCTCGCGTACTTGATTTGAGTAGGACAGCCCTAAGCCCTCACAGACTTAGCGAGAACGCTATGGAGTTAGATATCTGCCAAAAGGTTAAGCGTACGTATTGTTAGGATCGTAAGAAAATACATTTCTAAATTGGTATGATCGTAAAAAAGGTCAGACCTAAAACATGAAACGTAAGCGTGAAATTAAATCTGTGAACGTACAAACATCCTTTTACGACTTTCCACAATTTCTTACATTACGTCGCCATTTATTTGTTTACAAATCGTTATTCTAGATACAAACTTTTGTCAGTAAATCTGGCATCTGCAAAGATAAGACCTGAACGTAGCTCTTCCAAACTGTAAAGCTAGCAACAATAAGTTGGACCGCTAGTGCAGTGCTCAACCATACCGTTGCCATTCCGGATATCATGTTCAAAATAAAAGTCCATGGCTGTTTTTTCCGGACAAGCCGGCCAAGAAGAGCGAATGTCTCTTACTGACTGACACCGTGTTCAATCGCGTAGTGGTTGGAGAAGCAGACCTGCAAACTATAGGTCCCCAGTTCGTATCTCCTCGCAGGTGAGGCGAGGTACGCATTATGATTTATTCCGTATAGACGAAAACTGCACATTTTCGAGTAGCCTTTTATTGTGGCCAGCCTAAGGCACACCTGTGCAATACTCATGCTGTCTGATCAGCATCTTGATAAGCCACACCTGTGAGGTGGATGGATTATCTCGGCAAAGGAGAAGTGCTCACTAACACAGATTTAGACAGATTTGTGAACAATATTTGAGAGAAATAGGCCTTTTGTGTACATAGAGAAAGTCTTAGATCTTTGAGTTCAGCTCATGATGAATGGGGGCAAAAACAAAAGTGTTGCATTTATAATTTTGTTCAGTGTATTTCCAGTGCCGCTCCCCGTTCTTTACTCGGAAAACAGAGAACGAGCTTAGTAAACGTAGCGGGGAAATGGGAGGGGCTGTTGAACAGGTTGCGTTCATTTATGTTTCATGGAGTGCAGCACTTTACCTGGCTAACCTCTATGAAGGAAAAACAGCGACATACATTTTTTATAGTGGTAAATTAGGTTGCACACTTGTAAAAAAATATTTGCAAACTTGGAATTACTTTTGTAGTTGTATAAAAATTGCATTATTGTACCTTGATATTTGGAATCATACAACTCATTAATAACACGTGCCAATGTAAAATACTGAGGCTCAGAGTTTTGTCATTAAAATTTCACTAGAACTGTGACAACATTTTTTTTTTTTGTAAATCAGAGTCTGCGGTTGTACGTTTCACTGCGTTTGCAAGCGCAGTGTTACGCATGAAGGTACCCTGTATGTGCGTTTGTGTTTTTCCCCTCCTGCCGTTTCCCCAGGTGTCCCTTATGTTCCTGATTGTGCTCGTTGGTGTTTCCCACCTGGCAGTCATGAGTGCAGCGCCTGACTGCTGAGGTGGACCAATCGGTGGACACCCCTCCTAATTGCACCACCTGTTCCTTTTTCCATTACCCAATCGCATCACACATCCCTGGCTTAAAAACCCAGTCAGTTGGTTCTCCCAGAGAGACTCTTGATTTACTCCACATGGACATAGACACTCTTGAGATACATACTTTTTTTTTGATAGACAGACACTTTGTTCATACATACATCACCTAGTTTAGCACATACATCTCACTTTGTCCTGTTTCATGTGAGTATGTATTGCCGTGGTGTTTTGTTTGGTGTTGTCTAGTCAATTGTTTGCTGTGTGCTGTTTAGTCCTTGTTCAACCTGTGTGTTTTGTTTGTCCCTGTGTCCCTGGGAAATGTTTTTTTTTAGCAAGTCGCCCTTGGGCATACACAACCCGTAGGAAACCTTTGTCTAAAAACACTAGTTAGACCTGAGCGGACCACCCACTGTATTTTTGTATTGGTTAGTGGTTAGCTAAGCGGTTCTTGAGGCAGGCAAGTTCAGTTTAGGGGTGTTTTGACTATTATTTCATTTCTTGGGTCCAGCTCAGCCCCTTTTCCCTACCCCCTTTACCGTGTGTTAATAATAAAAGTTTTATGTTTGACGGTAGCTTTGGTTGTCTGTGTCGTTTGTTCTCACTGTTCCTGTACACTACACCACTTTGCATGAGTTTTATGTTACGGGTCTCTGTACCATCCAACCTAGACTGCCAGAGCCACGGTGTTCGTAACATAACGTGAGGGCTCATCCGGGATCTCTCATTGATACCCATCCCACTCATGCGACTTGGTTTAAGTGTCTAGTTCAGTGTTGAACTGTGCAGCTGTGATTGTGTGACCAGCTGGTGTAGTGTTTTTGTTGGCTCGTGTTGCTGGCTTACGATGGCTACTTTTGATTTGGATGCCTTTTTGACTAACCCCACGTGGGAGGAATTTGATAGATGCCGTAGAGTGGATCTACAGGCTCTGGCTGACCATTTTTCTTTACCCATACCGAAGAATTTAGTTAAAGTGGAGGACAGAAAACTTGTTAGATGTTTTGTTGGAGGAGCAGGTGCTTGTGTTGCCGCTGCCTGAGCCTGCTGTTCCCGTTCGGGATGTGGCTGCTGCTCCTGTAAGCCCGTCCATGTCTGAGGACGAGGACGAGGCCAAGGCTCCAGCCACACTGCCCCGTTTTGAGCCACTCTCCCCGTTGTCAGACAGTGACGCCAGAAGGGATGTCCGTTCGACACGGCTCCAAGTGGAGGCGGAAGAGAGAGCACAGATCAGGCGAGAGACTCTTCAGTTGGAGATGTGTAAACTCGAGGTAGAACGGGAGTCACGTAAATTTGAGGCAGAACAGGAGTCACGCAGACTCGAGGCCGCGCAGGAGACTCGTAGTCTTGATCAAGAGCTGGAGATGCGTAAGCTTGATCAAGGATTGCATAAGATGGAACTGGAGGCAGAGACAGCGAGGTTAGCCTCTGCTCGTGCAGTGCCTGCTAGTGAGCCATTCTCACCAGCGGGGTCTTCTACTACTTTTGATATTAGCAGACAGATCGCCTTGGGACCAGTGTTCAGAGAGTCAGAGGTTGACTCTTATTTTAGTGTGTTTGTGCGTATAGCGGTAGCATTGAAATTGCCTGAAGAGGTATGGTGCTTACTGCTCCAGTGTAAATTGACAGGAAAAGCCCAAGAGGTTTTGTCAGCGCTACCTCTTTAAGACAGTTTGAATTATGATTTGGTCAAAGCAACTGTTCTTCGTGCCTACGAGCTTGTTCCAGAGGCATATCGACAGAGATTTAGGTCCCATAAATAGTCTCTAACCAGACTTACGTGGAGTTTGCTAGAGACAAGGGAAATCTGTATGACAAATGGCTCACTGCTTGTAAGGTGACAGAATTTAATTCTCTTTGGGAGTTACTCTTGTTGGAGGATTTTAAAACTTGCTTACCTGAACGCATTGTTGTTTACCTAAATGAACAGAAAGTGCACTCACTGTCGGAACATTCTGTATTGGCAGACAAATTCGTGTTGACACACAAGAGTGTATTCTCGGCTCGTATGGAGAGTAGGGCTGCGGAGCCACTGGCTCCTATCCCTAGTCGACCAACAGTACATCAAACTTGGCTGAAAGAGGTACGTCAATGCTTTTATTGTAATCAGCCAGGACATATGGTCAATGAGTGCTTCCTGCTGAAATGCAAACAAGGGACGCCTCTGTGCGCCAAGCCGCCAAGAGGTGTTGGGCTAATTCGTACTGTTGTTAGGTCAGAGAAACGACAGGTGCCTCATGGCAAATGTGGCTTGAAGGTCCCAGTCTCAGATTGCAGTTATGAACCGTTCATATTTGAGGGATTTGTGTCCCTATCAGATAATGATGCGTTTCAGCATCCGGTTATGATCCTTAGAGTTACTGGTGCGGCGCAGTGATTCATCCTATCTGAGGTGTTGCCCTTCTCCGAAAATACATACTGTGGATCCAGTGTGTTAGTCCAGGGAATTGAAATGGGAAGTGTCCCTGTGCCATTGCACTTTGTGAACGTACACTCTGAGCTAATCAGTGAATTGTTCAGAGTTGGAGTACGTCCTATGTTGCCAGTAAAAGGGGTGACGTTTGTAATGGGTAACAATATTGCCGGTGGAAAGGTAATTCCCATATTGGAGAAGTTGGATAAAAGTGACCAGTCTCTTTCGGAGGAGCTGGCACAGAGGTATCCACAGGTGTTCCCCGCTTGTGCCGTCACACATGCTCAGGCACGACGAATGGCTGGATAGATTGTGTGCTACCTCTGGTAAACTGGTGGGGTCTGAAAAACAGCCCAGGATTGTGAAGAAGAATGTGGACCGTGTTGCTGATGCAATACCGTTACCAGTAACTCGTGAGCAGCTGGTTGCTAACCAAAAGGGTGACAAAAGCCTTGCTGAATGTTTTTCTAGTGTTGTCTCAGTGGAGGAGCTTAAGAAGAAAAACATGGCATACTTTATTGATGGTAATCTCCTCATGTGCAAATGGACATCCCATGGTGACGCCGGTGGAGATTGGAATGCTATTTAACAAATAGTGGTTCCTACAGCCTTTCGACAAACTGTTTTATCCCTTGCTCATTATCACCAGTGGTCCGGTCATTTGGGAGTCACCAAGACTTATGATCGGGTGCTGCGACATTTCTTTTGGCCCAGTTTAAAACAGGATGTGGTTCAGTACTGTCGGACATGCCACACCTGTCAGGTAACTGGAAAACCAAAATAGGTTATTCCTCCCGCTCCTCTTTGTCCCATACCTGCCATAGGCGAACCCTTCGAACATGTGGTTGTTGATTGTGTTGGACCATTACTGAAAACAAAAGCTGGTAACCAGTTTCTGTTGACAATTGTGTGTGGCCACACGATACCCAGAGGCCATTCCTCAGCGAAGGATTACTGCTCCGGTGGTGAGCAAAGCATTAATTAAATTATTTTCAACATTTGGGTTACTTGAGGTGGTACAAACTGATCAAGGTTCAAATTTCCTTTCTAAGTTTTTGAAACAAGTGTTAAAGACCTTGTCAATAACGCATCGTGTGTCAAGCGCATATCACCCAGAGTCTCAGGGTGCGCTTGAACGGTGGCATCAGACACTGAAGTCTATGCTCTGTAAATATTGTTTGGAATCCAAGAAGGATTGGGATGTGGGAGTTCCTCTAGTTTTGTTTGCTATCCGTGAGACGGTACAGGAATCGCTTGGGTTCAGCCCGGCTGAACTAGTGTTTGGACACAGTCAGAGGACCTATGAAAGTCCTTAAGGATCAGTTTTTATCAGAAGAATTGTGTGCAAAGGACAGTGTATTTAGACTATGTGAGTCACTTTTCTTGAGCGCCTACATGGCGCCTGTGCGCTGGCAAAGGAAGCCCTGTCTTCCTCGCAGAGACATATGAAACATCATTATGACAAACATGCTGTTTCTCGTCCTCTGCAGCCGGGTGACCAAGTTCTTGTGGTGTTGCCTGTACCAGGAGCGTCATTGTCAGCATGTTTCTCGGGTCCTTATGTGATTGAAAGAAAACTAAATGAAACTGATTACGTGATACAAACCCCTGATAGAAAACGCACATCCCGTGTGTGCCACATTAACATGCTAAAGACGTACCACACCAGACCCATCACCCAGATAGACAGTCCAGAGAAGCCGGCAGACACTGCCGTCTCCACTATTTCTACAGCTGGTATAGATGGTTTGGAGTTGTGCAATACTCAGCAGCAGTGTGCTAGATTGCCCAACTCAGAAACGCTGCTGTCTCTTCGGTCTAGTCTGGGTCATTTAACCGACGGACAAGCAGATGACATTGTGAGGCTGTTACACAGCTGTCCTTGTCTGTTTAGTGATGTTCCCACATGCACAAACGTGGTAGAGCATGACATTAATGTTGGAAACGCTGCCCCTATCAAGCAACATGCATATCGGGTCAACGCTTCCAAACGGAAGATAATGAGGGACGAAGTAAATTACTTGCTGGAGAATGACCTGGCTATGCCAAGTTCAAGTCCATGGAGTTCTCCATGCATTCTGGTTCCCAAACCTGACGGCACATCCAGGTTATGTACGGATTATCGAAAGGTCAATGCGGTCACAGTGCCTGACTCATACCCGTTGCCCAGACTGGACAACTGTATTGACACAGTTGGTGCTGCTACTCGTGGAACCAAGCTAGATCTCCTAAAAGGTTACTGGCAGGTGCCGTTAACCCTATGGGCCTCTAACATCTCAGCCTTTGTGACCCCAGACAACTTCCTGCAATACTCTGTCATGGCTTTTGGGATGCGAAATGCACCAGCCACCTTCCAATGGCTGGTTAACACAGTATTAGCGGGAGTTCCCAACTGTAGTGCCTACATTGATGACCTGATGGTCTGTTCAACAGAGTGGACAGATCATGTCCGTACACTATGGATAGTGTGTGAACGTCTAGTAGCCGCTTCTCTTACCCTGAACTTGGCAAAGTGTGAGTTTGGGAAAGCCACTGTTACTTATCTTGGCAAACAGGTTGGCCAGGGTCAGGTGCGCCCTGTTGATGCCAAGGTCTCAGCTATTACTACCTTCCCTGCACCTACTACCAGACGAGAGCTACGCTGTTTTTTAGGAATGGTTGGCTACTACCGTATTTTCTGTAAGAACTTCTCTGCGGTAGTCGCTCCGCTCACGGATTTGCTCAGTCCGGCGAGAACATTTGTATGGTCTACAGATTGTCAAGCTGCTTTCAACACCGCTAAAGCACTCCTGTGTAGTACCCCTGTTCTTGCTGCTCTGGATTTCGAGCAACCTTTTAAACTAGAGGTGGATGCTAGTGCCAGAGGTGCTGGTGCTGTTCTGCTGCAGGCAGACCAAAGTGGAGTAGACCATACAGTCTGTTATTTTTCTCGAAAGTTTAACGAGTGTCAGACTAACTATTCAACCATTGAATAAGAAGCTCTTGCTTTGTTGTTAGCTCTGCAGTACTTCGAAGTCTATGTTGGTTCCAGTGCACTCCCAGTGATAGTGTATACGGACCATAACCCCTTAGTTTTTCTCCACTGTATGCACAACCAGAACCAACGCCTAATGCGTTGGGCACTTGTTGTGCAAAATTATAATTTGGAGATCCGCCACAAAAAGGGGTCTGATAATGTACTGGCAGATGCGTTCTCGTGTGTAGAGATGTATGATTTCTTTTCTATCCTGTGTGGATGCCTTTGCACGAATAGTGTTCTGTATACTTTTTATGTCTTGTGTTGCAAACCATAGTGGGTTTGCTCTTTTAAGGGTGGGAGTGTTACACATGCAGGTACCCTGTATGTGCGTTTGTGTTTTTCCCCTCCTGCCGTTTCCCCAGGTGTCCCTTATGTTCCTGATTGTGCTCGTTGGTGTTTCCCACCTGGCAGTCATGAGTGCAGCGCCTGACTGCTGAGGTGGACCAATCGGTGGACACCCCTCCTAATTGCACCACCTGTTCCTTTTTCCATTACATAATCGCATCACACATCCCTGGCTTAAAAACCCAGTCAGTTGGTTCTCCCAGAGAGACTCTTGATTTACTCCACATGGACATAGACACTCTTGAGATGCATACTTTTTTTGATAGACAGACACTTTGTTCATACATACATCACCTAGTTTAGCACATACATCTCACTTTGTCCTGTTTCATGTGAGTATGTATTGCCGTGGTGTTTTGTTTGGTGTTGTCTAGTCAATTGTTTGCTGTGTGCTGTTTAGTCCTTGTTCAACCTGTGTGTTTTGTTTGTCCCTGTGTCCCTGGGAAAAGGGGGTTTTTAGCAAGTCGCCCTTGGGCATACACAACCCCGTAGGAAACCTTTGTCTAAAAACACTAGTTAGACCTGAGTGGACCACCCACTGTATTATTGTATTGGTTAGTGGTTAGCTAAGCGGTTCTTGAGGCAGGCAAGTTCAGTTTAGGTTTTTTTTGACTTATTTCATTTCTTGGGTCCAGCTCAGCCCCTTTTCCCTACCCCTCTTACTGTGTGTTTATAATAAACGTTTTATGTTTGATGGTAGCTTTGGTTGTCTGTGTCATTGGTTCTCACTGTTCCTGTACACTACACCACTTTGCATGAGTTTTATGTTACGGGTCTCTATATCATCCACTCTAGACTGCTAGAGCCAGAGGGTTCGTAACACGCAGATACCCATGAGGACTTTGATTGGCATGGCATAGCTTTTCTGACCAATGAACTGAGTCTGTCACGTTTTCACCTCTTAACCAATCTGAGCAGATTCTGGAACACCAGCGTTTGAACTCGATAGTGATGCTTTGCAGAGGAGGAAAAACCGGTCTCGGCATTGTCGGCTTCTCCTACCCGCTCGTACCTCAGTTGTTGATACTATACCAAACCTTTTATCATGTCGTTCAATGTGACAATGCATTTGAAAAGTACGAAAAACTGTTTTGAATGAAAACAATATAAACGTTATAGGAATAATAACGGGCTAAATTACTACAACGGAAAAATAGTAATTAGCTGGGAACAAGGTTTGTGGTCAAATACAGGCTCTTAAGCATGCATCCCTCTTCTGTTCCTTTACTGAAATGATCAGTGGTTTAACCAGACATCCTGTTTTACTGAAGTGATCAGTGGTAGTTTAAACAGGCCTCCTGTTGCTTTTAGTAAAGCGATCATTGGTTTGGATGTGTCGAGAACATAGAGGTTTCACATAAGCAGAGTTCAGATATGTTTGGTAACATATTCTAAAGTGACAGCAGAGGCCTATTTCAATCTCTGTGTAAACAGCTGTGCCCCCCTTCCCAGCAAGGACAAATGGAGACCTAAAACACTGACAACCTCATTACTTCAAGCAGACATGTCTTTAAGTCACTTCACAAGTCCGAGTCAAGTCTCAAGTCACTGCATGCAAGTCCGAGTCAAGTCTCAAGTCACTGCATGCATGTCCGAGTCAAGTATTTTAAGCACTATAGGCTATAGTTATAGTCCAAAGCAAGTCCTTTGCACTAATTATCAACTTGAGGTGCACTTTTTGGGGATGACTATTATTTTGTGGGCTATTTTAAATCAGCAGTTGATAGTACACTAATACTTAATTTTAACATTTAATATTTAATTGAAGTATGATCATGTTGAGGCTGGGGCCGGCCTATTCGATCTACTGTTCTATCTGGCATTAGCCAAGTTATCTGACTATTTTACATAGGTTAGCCATGATCTAACAGCTCTGTGTTCTGTATGGTTATGTGTTGGCTAGATATTAGCTACTGTAACTAATTAGCTGGCAAAGATTAGAAAAAGGCCCAATTCGGCTTCTCACTGAATGTAAAAAACCTGTCGCCAAATGCTATTACGAATGGAACAGTTGCACTATCGCTAACGTTACCTCGGTGACTTTCAAATTTAATCGCTTGAGCTACCAGACCAGAACAAAGCGTGAAGGCAGGTTTTTTCCTTAGTTTTAGCTATTCTATATTTACCTTCCAAGTCATAAGTCCAATGACTACAAGTCCAAGTCAAGTCTTAAGTCCTTTGAACAGATCGCAAGTCAAGTCACAAGTCAATTTATTGGTGACTTAGGTGCGACTTGAGTCCAAGTGTGTGACTTGAGTCACCAACTGACTTCAAGGCTTGTAATGCTTTGGTTGATGAAATGGAGACATAATCCACCGGCCCCTTAAACAGGTGAGAGTGAAACGCAAAAGGTGTATGTGTGTCACAGGTAAGGCTATGTGTTTCCCCATCTGCTCAGTCTGAAGGCGTGCGTGCGTGCGTGCGTGCGTGCGCGTGCGCAATGAAAGGCTGGCAGAGAGGTGCAGGTCTAGACAAGCCAGCAGAATGGAACACAGGAAACATGGGAGAGGGCCTCAAACGCACTCAGTGCTGGAGATCACCCTATGAATTGCAGACAAGATGATTTGAGAAACAAATAAAGCCAGTATGTGTCAGTCATACTGTACATGCTAGTCTAGCACTAGTACACTAGCCAAATCTGCACTATATTTACATCACATCTTAGTCATTTAACAGATGTTATCTTATCTTATCATGAATGACTTCTAGGAGCAGGCCCAACATGCTAACCACTTTGATGTCTAGCAATATACTGACATCTATACAACACCTTCAGCAACCTCTTTAATATATTTCAGTGTACCTTCCCTTCCTAGCTCCAGATGTTATGCTGTGAGACTCCCATCCCATACCCTCCTTATTCACTGCCAGAACATACCTTAAACACCTGCGACATGCCGCTCCCCACAAATGAACCAGGTCAGTAGTCAAAACTCAGGCTCAATCATATTGTTACTCCCTCCCGCACTCTGTCTACCTCCTTCTGTGTTTGTGCTTTTATTTGCAGTTTGATCGAATGGGGGCTCACAGAGAGCGCCCAGCACCTTGGCCAGATCCCACTGCGGAGCGCCCCGCCTGGCCACCAGGCGCAGACGACGCGTACCCAACAGGAAGCGTCGGAGGAGAGGGTGGCTGAAAACTGTGTTTCCAGCAAAACCCTCATGACACGCAGAGATGGCCAATGCGTATCCATGGATGGTCGAAGGAGACCTATCCATATCAAAGAGATACTGCAGAAATGACAGAATCTCCTCCACAGGACAACACGAAGGGTCCGAGGACCTCTGCGTGCACCAAGACACAAACATATTCCAATGAGTGGAATACACCTTGGACGTGGATGCTGCCCTAGCACCCTGGATGGTGCGGACCACCGCAGCGGACAGACCTCTATTCAAAAGCCTGTCCCGCTCAGGGGCCAGACCCTGAGAGTTCCTGACAGCAAAGGAGGGTGTAGAATCGAGCCCTCCACTTGGGATAGTGCGTCCTGTCTGAGCGGGACTGTCCACGGGCGGTTTGCCAGCAACTGAATCATTCCTGGATACCAGATAGCCGCAGGGCGATCGGGCGCCACCAGGATGACCCGAAGCCCTTCCGCCTTGATCCGAGCCAGCAGACGCGCTATGCAGCGCTGCGGGGGAAATGCGTAAAGGAGGCCTCAAGGCCAGGGGTGGTGCGCAAACGCGTCCACCCCCATTGGGGGGCGATCCATCTAGGACAGGGAGAACCACAGGCGACAGTGTGCGTTCTGTCTGGAAGCAAATAGGTCCACCTGGGCTTCCCCAAACCTCTGCCAGATGAGGGAGACGATGTCTGGGTGAAGACGCCACTCGTCGGGATGAAGGCTGCCCCGAGACATCATGTCCGCGCCCACATTCAGACGGCCCGGAATGTGAGTCGCAGTCAGAGAGCGGAGGTGGGCATGCGCCCATAGCCAAAGATGTCTCGCCGACCGGTGGAGAGCAGGAGACCTGATCCCCCCCCTGGCGATTGATGTAAGCCACCATGGCCCGATTTTCTGAGCGAATCAGGACATTGTGGCCCTTGACCCGGTCCGAGAAGTGCGTCAGCACCAATAAGACCGTGTCCAGCTCCAGCAGGTTGATGTGGCGAGGGCCGGGAGGCCACACGCCCCCGACAGCCTGACCCTGGCACACACCGCCCCATCCGTGAAGACAGGCATCTGTGAAAACCTGAACATACTCTGACACCCTGCCCAGAGGAGCGCCCTGAGAGAGCGCCAAGGGGTCTCTCCAATAGTCCAGGTCCCCACGCAGGTAAGCTGGCAGAGACAAAGTCCGGTACCGATGGCGTACTGGGTCGACCTGCTGGCAGGCGAACCAGGCCTGTAGGCCGCGCATGTGCAGTAGGCCCGGAGAACTATCGCGTGCGCAGCAGCCATCATGCCCAAAAGGGACATGATGGTCCGAACCGGAAGCCTGCAGGGCGGCCGGCACAGGTTGAGGGCAGAGAGCAGATCGAGAGCCCGAATGTCTGAAATGCGAGCTCTCATTGTACGCGTGTCCATGACCAGACCCAGGTAAGAAACCCGCTGGGCTGGCCTTGGCATGCTCTTCTGCCAATTCACAGCGAGACCTAACCGCGTGAGAAGGGACACCACTCGGAAAGTGTGCATCCTGGCCAATTCCAGGAATGATGCTAGAATCAGGAGGTCTTCCAAACAGGCTAAAATCCTGATGCCTTCCCTGCGTAGGGGCTCCAGACATTTGGAGAAAGTGCGTGGGGCCAGAGTGTAGCCGAACGGAATCCTCGTATACTCGTAGACCCTGCCCTGCAAGGCAAACCGGAAAAACTTCCTGTGTCTGCGCACGATCGGGACATGGAAGTAAGCATCCTTGAGGTCTATGCTTGAACAGAAATCTCCCGGCAGGAAGGCTTCTAGCAGGGCGAGTGGTGGTGAGCATACGGAATGGACGTTTGGCTACGTGTGCATTCAGATTGCGCAGATCCAAGATTGGCCTCACTCCTCCCGTTCTCTTGGGAACCAGGAAGTAACGGGAGTAAAAGCTGTCCTGCCTGAGATCCTGCAGGACCTCGGAGATCGCTCCTTTGCTCAACTAGTCTGTCACCTCTGACAGTAGAGCAGACGCTCTGTCGGGCGATGACATCACCGTCTCCACTATACCGGAGAAGGGAGGTGGAGCTGAGCGAAACTGAATTAGATAACACAGTCTGATCGTTTGGTCGAGCCAGGCTGACATTGTACAGTGCTGATGCCACTCCCAATAACGCTCTGAGAGAGGAAGAGCATGAAGTTGGGGGGCGTTGGCCAAAAAGAGTTCGAATTCCCCCTCTGCCCCTACCGCCGCTGAGCTCGACCGGAGAGGAAGAGACACGGCCCAAGGAGGGCAGAGAAAAAATCAGATCCACATCGGGAGGCGAACCCAGGTCTACAGAATAAGAGCCAAGCGCACTAACCACTGAGCCATCCCGCCCTGAGTGGGGACAGGTTGCCATGGAGACGCCGAGTAGTGCAGACGGGAATGGGGGATTAAGAAGGAACAGGTTACCTGGCGTGTCATCCCATCATAGCGAGCGGGTTGAGAAGCCACCAGGGTTACATCTGTACTCAAGTGAACTCTCAGGATGCTCGTTAACCTGCGAACGGCGGGAGAGAGGAGCCCTGCATCTGCATAAGCGAACGCTTCACTGGAAGCAAGCGAATGTCAACACAGTCGTGCCGGGCAAATCTCTGAGAGCGAACACGCTCGGGACTGGCGGTCAGCGGAATGAGAGACGCCTCTGAATCCGCTAGCCAGCGCTTATGTTTATGAGAGGTGGCGGGTAGGGAGGAGAGAGTAGTTATACCTATCATACCTATGTCACGTGACGACGGAGTAGGTGAACGGCTTAAAATGTGGGAAGCCACCTACGCGAGGAGAGCAACGTTGTTTGCCGCGGCCAGGGCCTGTGATCCCAAAACGTAAACTTTATCCCATAACTGCCCCGTGTAGTAGTCCTTGGTGGATGGTAGGCTTCTTCCCCCGACCAGCCCCAGGAAGGCAGGAAATGCACGGCCAGCTCAGGTTCTAAAAGAGGAATGGCCGAGCTGATGGGAGTCTGCCTACCATCGACTCTGGTGAAGGTGGCATAGGATTTGGCGGGAGCTCTTGCAGAGGCTGGAGCGGACCAGTAACCCTCGGCGAAAGCTTTAAAACCGCGGACCTCAGGCGCAGGGGAGTCTACCGGTTTGACCCGTTCCACCTAGGAGCCCAAGGACATGTCCGAAGGTTCCTTTGGTGTCGGCAGTGGAGGCAGGGGCAGCTGGATACGTAGCGCTGCTCTCTCAATCATGCCCGCAAACTCCACGCAGAGAGGGGGCGGGCGGAAGGAAGCAGCAGAAGAGAGGTTGTCATCTAAATCTTGAGATTTGAAACTGAGTGGCCCGCACGAAAGGCTGTGTCGTTAACCACTACACCACAGAGCTGTACATTTGCTTGCTGTCAGTATAGACAAGAGGCTTCTGTATATCCTGAACAAATCATCTTTTGCCACTGGCCGTTTTAATAGTCAATTGGCCATTCGTGAATGACATTGGTACAGTTAAACTGACTAACGTTTCTAAGTTTACCTCCACCACAAATAGCGTCTATGTATGCCGTTTGCCACTAGCCATTTTAACAGCATATTAGCCAGTAATATGCTTTACCTGTATCTACTAACTTACTGGAATAGTTATAAGAATTGAGCAATTGCTAGCGAGTCTGCCAAAGCTATTTCATTTCATGGAATAAGAACGTATTTTTTTCTCTCATGGCAAAACAACATAAGTTTTTCTTTCATTTGTGAATGATATTTATACAGTAACTATCAATAAAGGCGACGATAACTAACTTTTTCATCCAGTGAAAAGATGAGAGAATCGTGGAATCTACCAGAAATAATTAATAAATAATGTTCCTCTCAATAGATTCGAACGTAGGTCTTCCACATGAAATGCACAGTCTATAACCACTACGCCACGGCATTACACGTTTCAACAGTCACTAGACTCCATTGAGGATTGTGTTAAACTGACTAACGTTTCTTATTAAGTGTACCTCCACCCTAGCGTCTATGAACTGTATTGCTTTAGCCACTGGCCGTTTTAACAGCTTATTAGCCAGTAATAGGCTTACTAGTATATACTAACTTCCTAGGAATAATCATAAGAATTGAGCACTTGCTAGCGAGACTGAAGATGAACTATTCCATGCCAGGAACAGTCGCAATATAACCGTATACAGTTTCAATTAAGTCTTACTATAACGTAACTACGTTTTTAAGCCAGCAAATGTGTTTGTCTATCCTGACCCAAAACGCATGCATGGATGCGTACTTTGAAAATCCACCAGAAACAGTCGCAATATAACCGTAAACTGTTTTATTTCAGGCTTACTATAATGTAGATATTAACAGTTTTAGCCAGCGAAGTTTTCGTCTATATGGAATAATTCATAAAGTGTACATCGCTTCGCTTGCGAGGAGATATGAACTCGGGACCTATAATTCACAAGTCTGCTTCTCTAACCACTATGCTATTTAACAAGGGGTAGTTAGCCTCCACCACAAATAGCATCTACAGTGGATATAAAAAGTCTACACACCCCTGTTAAAATGCCAGGTTTTTGTGATGTAAAAGAATGAGACAAAGATAAATCATGTCAGAACATTTTCCACTTTTAATGTGACCTATAATGTGAACAATTCAATTTAAAAACAAACTGAAATCTTCAAGGGGGAAAAATGAAAAATAAAAACCTTACAATAACCTGGTGGCATAAGTGTGCACACCCTCTTATAACTGGGGATGTGGCTGTGTTCAGACCAATCACATTCAAACTCATGTTAAATAGAAGTCATTACACACCTGCCATCATTTAAGGTGACTCGGATTAATCACAAAGAGTTCAGCTGTTCTAGTAGGATTTTCCTGACATTTTCTTAGTTGCATCTCAGAGCAAAAGCCATGGTCCGCAGAGAGCTTCCAAAGCATCAGAGGGATCTCATTGTTGAAAGATATCAGTCAGGAGAAGGGTACAAAAGAATTTCCAAAGCATTAGATATACCATGGAACATAGTGAAGACAGTCATCATCAAGTGGAGAAAATATGGCACAACAGAGACATTACCAAGTACTGGACGTCCCTTCAAAATTGATGAAAAGACGAGAAGAAAACTGGTCAGAGAGGCTTCCAAGAAGCCTACAGCAACATTAAAGGAACTGCAGGAATTTCTGGCAAGTACTGGCTGTGTGCTACATGTGACAACAATCTTCTATTCTTCATATGAATGGGCTATGGGGTAGGGTGGCAAGACGGAAGCCTTTTCTTACAAAGAAAAACATCCAAGCCCGGCTGAAGTTTGCAAAAACAAACATCAAGTCCCCCAAAAGCACGTGGGAAAATGTGTTATGGTCTGATGAAACCAAGGTTGAACTTTTTGGCCATAATTCCAAAAGGTATGTTTGGCGCAAA
>JACXGI010007505.1:0-37088 GCA_016801175.1 Esox masquinongy
AACTCTCCACCATGGCCAAGACCAAAGAGCTGTCCAAGGATGTCAGGGACAAGATTGTAGACCTACACAAGGCTGGAATGGGCTACAAGACCATCGCCAAGCAGCTTGGTGAGAAGGTGACAACAGTTGGTGCGATTATTCGCAAATGGAAGAAACACAAAAGAACTGTCAATCTCTCTCGGTCTGGGGCTCCATGCAATATCTCACCTCGTGGAGTTGCAATGATCATGAGAACGGTGAGGAATCAGCCCAGAACTACACGGGAGGATCTTGTCAATGATCTCAAGGCAGCTGGGACCATAGTCACCAAGAAAACAATTGGTAACACACTATGCCGTGAAGGACTGAAATCCTGCAGCGCCCGCAAGGTCCCCCTGCTCAAAAAAGCACATGTACAGGCCCGTCTGAAGTTTGCCAATGAACATCTGAATGATTCCGAGGAGAACTGGGTGAAAGTGTTGTGGTCAGATGAGACCAAAATCGAGCTCTTTGGCATCAACTCAACTCGCCGTGTTTGGAGGAGGAGGAAAGCTGCTTATGACCCCAAGAACACCATCCCCACCGTCAAACATGGAGGTGGAAACATTATGCTTTGAGGGTGTTTTTCTGCTAAGGGGACAGGACACCTTCACCGCATCAAAGGAACGATGGACGGGGCCATGTACTGTCAAAACTTGGGTGAGAACCTCCTTCCCTCAGCCAGGGCATTGAAAATGGGTCGTGGATGGTTATTCCAGCATGACAATGACCCAAAACACACGGCCAAGGCAACAAAGGAGTGGCTCAAGAAGAAGCACATTAAGGTCCTGGAGTGGCCTAGCCAGTCTCCAGACCTTAATCCCATAGAAAATCTGTGGAGGGAGCTGAAGGTTCGAGTTGCCGAACGTCAGCCTCGAAACCTTAATGACTTGGAGAAGATCTGCAAAGAGGAGTGGGACAAAATCCCTCCTGAGATGTGTGCAAACCTGGTGGCCAACTACAAGAAACGTCTGACCTCTGTGATTGCCAACAAGGGTTTGTGGGGGAACACAATATTATAATATTAATGACACTTTTGATATTTTGACTAAATGAAGTTAAGTCAAGTCAACTTTTTTGTATAGCGCTTTAAACACAACACAGTTTATCCAAAGTTCTTTACAGAGAAAATGGTGAACAGAGATGAAAAAAGCACATCATTACACATGCACTCAAATGGCATACAAACAGCTTAAAGTATTTGTAATTATGTTATCTGATTAGAATGTGAATTTGTTATGTATATAGTAATCTCATGTTCATATCAGTGCCCTGAGGAAGAGTGTGTGAGAGAAAAATACAGTGAGACAAGTCACACTGAGGCATACACTACACTGACACTGTTGAAACTAGAAAAAGCAGTACATGGAGAAAAGGTTTTGAAAGTACTGGAACGTATCCTAGTATGCATTGGGTGGAAAGCAGCATCACAGAGCTAACACTTAATTCATCGAAATGTGCATGTCTTGATATTATGGAAATCAGAGACCCTAGAAGAAACACAAGGAGAACATGCAAGCAACACCCAGAAAGGACCAGGGTTGAAGTTTAACCTACGTCCTTCTTGCTGTGAGGTGACAGTGCTAACCACTGAGCCATCATGCCGCTGCAGCACTAATACATGGGCCACTCAAGTACCACATTACTATAATGTTGAAATGAATGATCATGCATGCATTGTCAAACTGGACCGTTGTTGTTGAATTGAACATTCTGGTCAGCAAGGCCAGGGTTCATGGCAGAACTCTGGAGCTCTGGCTTAGATCCAATCCATACAAATGTTGTCTTTGCTTACATCACTAACTAAAATCCATTTAAGGCTGTCACTGTCTACATTGAGATGTTCCACATTTTAATTTACTTTGTCCCTTATCAGGGATGGCTAATGGCCTAACCACTGCGGTCAGCACCTTGGACCTGGCGGGCCCAGAGCTATGCAGAACAATAAAGACAAGAAGAGGGGGAAATGGCTTTGCAATGGACTGACTCAGTCCATGCAGTTAAATAAAACTCTGAAGACAAATGTTGTAATTTGTATGGAATTAGGGCAATGTTGAAAATGAGTGTTGCTGTGGGCAGAGGCTTAACCCTAAACTAACAGGTTGTGAAAAACTACAACAGAGTTGGCATTTTGGCATTAGAGTGCATGGTTCTGAAGGAAACGTCAAGTGTTTGTTAAAATGCATGAGGGTCATTCTATGGGCTACATGAATATAACTGTAATGTCACCGAGATGTCAATCCAGCCTTAGTTTTTCATGTAGGCCTACATACAGTATGTCATATGGATACATATGCAGTGTTTGCTCTGTAGCAGTTTTGTGGCAGTGGTGGCTGTAAGGAGATTTTTGCAGACCCAGTATAACCGTCCTCCAGTATATATACACACACACTACATATATATATATATATATATATATATATATATATATATATATATATATGTGTGTGTGTGTGTGTGTGTGTGTGCCTATTGGTATTAACAAAACGTTTACATTTTTATTCCTACACTATGAAAACAAATAAAACTAAATAAAACAAAAACAACTAAAACTCGCTATTCTTTTCTTTCTTTTAAAACAAGTAATCTTTTCTTATAGTTGGAATGTTTTGACGCTGAAAATATTTATATTGGTGGTCTCATCGTATTGCTTTGAGTATGATTGGTTAATCTGACTGCCATCCAGGAATCTGGCCAATGACAACTGTGCGCGCCTCTCACCGGTCATGTTTGAAAATACGTCTGAGTGGGTATGAAGCTGCTGGGCTATTCGGTCGGTGCACTAGACTTACACAACAGAATTCATGGTAAGTGAATCAGATTTATGATCATTTGCTGAATGGTGTAAATTCACTAGAGATACACATGAACACAGTTTTGTAGCAGCTGTTGTCATCATGCCTATCTGTATCTAGCTTGTAACTAGCTAACTGGCCAGGCTAGCCAAGCTTGGAAAAAACGTGGTTAGCTGATGAAAAGTTACTGACATACTTTTCTAAAGTCGGTCACTCTACCAGTAATAACTCCGTGTTTTATGGCAGCTGAAATTTTTAAAAATACTTTTATCCTTAAACTGTAGAAAAACAGGTTGCTGCTGTACAGTAGCTACTAGCTGGCCAATTCACTCATCTATTTATGTTAACTAGGCTATCTAGCTAACAGAAATATCTAGTGAGTCACTATTTCAAGGGAGTTAACTAGCTAGATGGCTTCATATTTTGTTGTAGTACATGCATGTTCTAATTACATTATATTATCATTTTGAAATGTAGCTGTTGTTTTGATTTGCCCTACTACATGGATATTATACTATAGGATGTTGGTTGTAGATGTGTAAGCATCTTCAAGTTTATGGAAAGTGTAGCAGTTTACTTGCTAATGTTATCATGGAAGACAACCAGCCATTATAAAAAGACAGGGATAGGGAGAAATTCACAGCTTCTTCACATAAAGATGCCAAAATATGGTGGTTAATAGTGAGTGGGTATCATAGTTTAATTAATTTATATGGTGGTTAATAGTGAGTGGGTATCATAGTTTAATTAATTAATATGGTGGTTAATAGTGAGTGGGTATCATAGTTTAATTTTCTTCCTGCAGGACCTTGCCACTGCCTATCTCACCTTAGTTAGCTTGATATGGTCAGATATGATCTATTTTACATCAACACCTGTTCTTTCCATCCAAAATGTGAACTTCTACAAACATTGTGTATCCTGTTTGTGGAACAATAAGACAACTTAGGCTAATCCTGTCCTTGATTAATGAACATTTTCAATTAATGAATACCAAGCAAAAAAAGTTCCATGTACTTATATACAGAATATATACATTCACTGATACTTATTCTAATTTCAGAGACATGCTCATCAAAGCACCATACTCAGAGGATGAAATGTGATTGTGAAGGAGACATTTTTAAGAACATTTTTTGTGTGTGTGTGTTTTCCCCTCATGATCCAGTCATTTTGGGAATGAGAAGTCTCCTGCCACAAGATATTCAGAGGCAGTGAGTATTCATGTCATCCTGACATAAAGAGAGTGAATGGATACCATGTACACTAGTGGCCATGTTATTGCCAGTTCGTCTGTACATGTTAATTTTATTTGTTTTCTCAAGAATTTACAATAACCTTTTTGTGGGAGGAAACGTGATCACAGAGGCAGAATATGCAAACACCGCACAGAGACACCAGTCTGGCTCAAATCCTTCAGACAATATTTTACTCATTTATGCTGTTCTTGAGTTTTCGGTCATAGCCACTCATCCTGACAGAGCTGTACAATGAGTCCAGTAGTGCCTCAAACACTATGAACATGAATCCCTATTTTCTAAGACTTTTCCATCATGCTGGCCTGGTAGATTTGTAACACAATGGGTGTACGCAGTAATGTAGGTCAGCTGTTCATTCACGCAAAATTATCCAGGAAGTATCCGTGCAATCCGATGGCCACTGTAATATACTTTCAGTGTAAAAACCTATAACTTTGACTGTTTTAAACTTCAAAATATGCACATTTGATAGCTGAATTAAAATGGACTTGATAAAACACTCTGTTAAAGTGGCACCAATGGATAATAACTATCAGGCTGTTAGTCGTGTGAGTAAAATATGATCTGGACAAGTCATTGTCATGTCCATCAATGTGAATAAGATGCAGGTTAAAAAAATCAACTTTTTTGTTTTACAAATTTTTCCTTTCACTACACAGAAATATATGATACAACTTGTGCTTGTCTTGGAGAGGTGTTATATTTGGCTCAAACCTGTTATGTATGTGAAGCTGCCTGTTTCTGAATAACTTTTACATTCCCTTTTCAATCACTGATTCAGTAACTGCTAATGATAAGAAACTTGCTTACATTTTAGATCAAGCATTGGAACAAGGTTTACGGGGGACAACAGGCACCCAACAGAGAGACCAGTCTGTCGCTAGTAAGTATCAACTGCAGTATATAAGATGTTAGTCAAATTTAACCACTGTTTCTAAGCCTTAGATTGTAATCAATATGTGTAGTATTAAATATGATGTCTTAAGTACTTTAATGATCTCACCAAAGTATATTTATAAGACATTTCCCCCACTGGCAATAGAAAAACTGTGTAACTTTTGTCAAAGTGGGCCCACTGAAAGGGAGAACATTGAGGGAAAGACCCTTATGACACTCAGACTTGTCATAGCAGTGTAAGTACAGCTGCAGTTAATACAATTCTTAGATGGTTGATTTGATTTTTCTGTACCAATTGGCTTTTTTGCGGGACCGCATAAGTGGAGCCGGCCTAGAAGAGCGAATATCTCTTACTGACTGACTGAGTGAGTGACTGGCTAACTACCCCATGTTAAATAGCGTAGTGGTTTGAGACGCAGACTACGGATCAACATGTCCCGTGTTTGACTCCCGTCTTGTGCCTTAGAGTTCGTTCAGGACAGACACAAACTTCGCTGGGTACAACCTTCAGCAGCTATGTTATAGGAAGCCTAAAATAAAACAGTTCTGTTGGATATTAGGATTTGTTCAGGATAGACAAACACTTCGCTGGGTACACGATTCTCTCGTCTTTTCACTTGATGAAAAAGTCAGCTATCGTCACCTATATTGATAGTAACTGTGTCAATGTCGTTCATGAATGGCTAATTAGCTGTTAAAACGGCCATTGGCAAAAGAGGATTTGTTCAGGATAGACAAAAACTTCCCTGGCTACAGCCTTCAGTAGATACGTAATAGGAAGCCTAAACTAAAACTGTTCTGGTGGATATTAGGATTTGTTCAGGATAGACAAACACTTCGCTGGCTATACAATTCTCTCATCTTTTCACTTGACGAAAAAGTCAGTTATCGTCACCTGTGTTGATAGTTATTGTATAAATGTAATTCACAAATGGCTAATAAGCTGTTAAAATGGCCAGTGGCAAAAACCATACAGTTCATAGATGCTATTTGTGGTGGAGGCAAACTTAATAAGAAGCGTTAATCAGTTTAACACAATGCGTAATGGTGTCTGGCTAAATATTACTGGCTAATAAGCTTTTAAAATGGCCAGTGGCAAAAGTCATAAATTTAATAGATGCCATTCGTGGTAGAGGTAAACTTAATAAGAAACGTTTCTTATTTCTTTTACCTTGATATGATACTTCTGTGAAAATTGTCCATTGTTGTGAATCCACGTCTTCCTTCTTTTGGTGATTCACATTTTTCTGATGGGAGTGCTGACATGCATTAGGTGCATATTTAAACTGGTAAACATTTAATAAGTAGCAATCTCAAAGTTGACAATACTGTGTTTATATTGCCAGAATGTCTAATACTGGCAAATGTCGGTAGACTATTTTTATAAAGTTTGTTTAGGTTTGTTTAAAGAAATGGTAAAATATGAAATCCTACTTTTTAAGGACTTTTCAGTTAACCTTAGTGTGTCCTTATTTTCTATTTTTCCCCCCTAGCTACACCAGGGATGGATCCAGCTGATTATTGGCAATTTGGAGGAGGATTGTTCTTTATCTGCTACATTGCACTGTCACTTCTGGTACAGATTCATTGACCTTTTGTGCTATGTTTTGATTTTACTTTTTTTGTAATTAAGCTTCCAACCGCACTTTAATTGAAACAGTGAAAATCTTAGATTTCGTAGATGTATCAATTTCTTTTGTATTTCTTCAATATGTTTTCAGTTGAGGATATTTCACAGTAATCTTAAAGCTTATATTTTATGAGAATTTTAAGAAACTTCTACTGTTAACCAGTACAGTAATTTAAATATTCAATTCATTTAAGGTTTGTACTGTAATTTTTAGGAAACACTTGTAAAATAACAGTTTTTCTCTGCTGAACTTTTAGTGCTGTCACTTTATTGAAGGTGTTTGCTTGTAATAATTTAGGAAAATTCTGTAAAATAACAGTTTTTCTTAGCAAAACCTTTAATGAAAATGTCTGTAAATTTATTGGTTTTGGCCTTTATTTGAATTAGGATATTTTATTTCAATTTTAGGGTATTTGTTTGCCAGCTGTAGCTGCCAGTCATTTCACTGTTATTTTTTACAGTTTTAATTTTTTTTAAATTTTTTACTGTGTATTAATCTGTTTTGTACAGTAGTTTTAGAGAATTTTTTTCTTCCAAAATTATTTTACAATCTTGAGCGCGTTAATACTATTGAAGGTGTTTGTTCGTAATAATTATGAAAAAAATCAGTAAAATAAAAGTTTTTCTCTGTAGAACTTTTAGTGCCACCCCTTTATTGAAGGTGTTTGTTTGTGATAATTTAGGAAAAATCTGTAAAATAACAGTTTTTCTCTGCAAAACCTTTAATGAAAATGTCCGTAAATGTATTGTTTTTGCCCTTTATTTGAAGGGTATTTGTTTGACAGCCATAGCTGCAGTCATTTTGACCGTTTATTTACAGTTTTTTTTTTTTACAGTGTACATCAACGAAAATGTTCACACTAAACAGAACAAATAAATTGAACACTAGAACCACCAAGATGGCCGTTTTAAGGATTATAAAATAAATGCATTTATTTAAAGAGAAACCTAGAATCAACCACGCGTCATCACTATACTATATATATATATATATATATATATATATATATTATAGTGTAGTACCTCAAATTACCTATTTAGTACCTCATAGGTAATTTGAATTAAAAAAATCACTATTCAGCATGACAAAAGAGTTGAAAAGAAAGGCTTTGAGTGAGGAAAAGAAGGGTTCAATTCTGGCTTTACTGGCAGAGGGATTCACTGAGCATCAGGTTGCTTCCATTCTGAACATTTCAAAGACGGTGGTTCATAAGAACAAGGTCAAGCAACAGACATTGGGGACAACAAAGCTACAGACTGGCAGAGGGCGAAAACGACTCTCCGTTGACCGAGATGACCGTCAACTCATTCGAATGTCACTCAACAACCATAGAATGACATCAAGTGACCTACAAAAAGAATGGCAAACAGCAGCTGGGGTGAAGTGCACGGCGAGGACGGTTCGAAACAGGCTCCTAGGGGCAGGGGTGAAGTCGTGCAAAGCTAGAAAAAAGCCCTTCATCAGTGAGAAGCAAAGAAGAGCCAGGCTGAAGTTTGCAAAAGACCATAAGGATTGGACCATAGAGGAATGGAGTACGGTCATCTTCTCTGATGAGTCAAATTTTCAGCTTTGCCCAACACCTGGTTGTCTAATGGTTAGACGGAGACCTGGAGAGGCCTACAAGCCACAGTGTCTCGCACCCACTGTGCAATTTGGTGGAGGATCGGTGATGATCTGGGGATGCTTCAGCAAGGCTGGAATCGGCAGATTTGTCTTTGGACGCATGAATCAAGTCAAGTACAAGGTTATGCTGGAAGAACACCTGCTTCCTTCTGCTCTGACAATGTTCCCCAACTCTGAGAATTGTTTTTTTCCAGCAGGACAATGCTCCATGCCACACAGCCAGGTCAATCAAGGTATGGACGGAGGACAACCAGATCATGACCCTGTCATGGCCAGCCCAATCTCCAGACCTGAACCCCATTGAAAACCTCTGGTATTTAATCAAGAGGAAGATGGATGGTCACAAGCCATCAAACAAAGCCGAGCTACTTGAATTTTTGTGCCAGGAGTGGCATAACGTCACCCAACAGCAATGTGAAAGACTGGTGGAGCATGCCAAGACGCATGAAAGCTGTGATTAAAAATCAGGGTTATTCCACCAAATATTGATTTCTGAACCCTTCCTAAGTTAAAACATTAGTATTTTGTTGTTGAAAAATGAATATGAATTTGTTTTTTTTGCATTATTTGAAGTCTGAAAACAATGCATCTCTTTTTGGTTATTTTGACCAGTTGTTATTTTCTACAAATAAATACTCTAAATAGTCTGTAGCTTTGTTTTCCCCAATGTCTATTGCTTGACCTTGTTCTTATGAACCGCTGTGTTTGAAATTTTCAGGATGGAAGCAATCTGACGATCACTATCCCTCTGCCAGTAAAGCCAGAATTGAACCCTTCTTTTCCTCACTCAAAGTTTTTCTTTTCAACTATTTTGTCATGCTGAATAGTTATTTTTTTATTAAAATTACCTTTGAGGCACTACTTGCGCTGTTTTTGCCATCGAGCTGGTCCTATTTCAAGAGGATAGTGATGACCACAGCAGTGGTTTTTATACTTTGCTTCGTTAAATTAGATTTGGTTCAGGTAATCACCTAATCAGTACCTCATCAAGTAAAATGAGGTGTTCCTGTGTTGGAATTTAACAGACACTGGAATGGAATGGCTTTTAATCTGCGTAGAGCCTATTATCTCTGGATGTACTGGTGATGATGGATACTACTTTGACTACGAACATGCTCACAGAAAAAAATACATTCATAGACTCCACACACTGCAGATCCAATTGTTATTAGAGAGGTGAAATGGTGCAGTAGACATATTCTAAAGACAACAGCGGACTAGAGCTCAGTTTATATAAGCGCGGTGGTATGTTCGTTTTGAATAGCAGAGGGTTGTTAGGCTGTGAATTAGTATACTGGCTGCTATTGGTCATAACTGAGCAATGATTTCTCTTTTTACAATGCAAGAAGTTCAACTTAAGCACTTAAACAAGACTACCTGATTAAAAGTTTTATTTTTGCAACTTTTATTCGTTTTGATGTTGCCTGTATTGAATATTTATGGGACAATCCTCTTTTGTATTACATACATTGTTTTATCATTTGATCAAGATGTCATGGCACACTTGATGCGTCCTCACCTCATGCCATCGTGCTACTATTCAGCTGATTGCTCACTGTTCTGACTTAATGCTTTGGAGTTCAAAGGTTGCCTTGCTTTAGGGTTTCAAATAATTATTAATGAACAATTATAGGCCCATCAATGGACGGATTCAAAGAACGATGGGCTGTAGCAACCATTACATGGCCTTGTAATGCTGCTGCATAATGAATTTGGCCTAATTAGACATACTAACGATTATCTTATTTGAACGATTTAGTATCTCGTTTGAACACTAAGTATCTCATTTGAACAACTTAGCAATAAAAATTAAGTAGTAAAAAAACCCTTTTTTCCACCATTTTTTTCTCATCATCTTTTTTTACTGTCGTCCAAACAAATTAACCAAAAATAATAAGTAGTAAAAAAAACTTTTTTCCAAAAAAATGTTCTTCATTCTTTTTTACTAAGTCGTTCAAACGAGATACTAAGTCGTTTAAACGAGATAAACTTAGTCTCTGGGCCCAAAAGTGTTTTTATTGCTTTGGGCTTCAGAGCTTCAATAGAGTTGAGTTTGGTTAAATAAAGTAGTTTTTCTTTGTTTGTGTTTACCAATGATAACTGAGATAATACTTGTTTTAAAACCAACGCCTGATACTAGTTAATGGAGTTTAAATTCTAAAATGGTAAATTGACTAATGAACAAATAGGGTATTGATGTAACAGTGTTTAAGGCGTACATTGAGTGTCCTTTGGATTACTCACTGTACCTTTTTGTTAGTGATGTCATACATCTGTTTGCTGTCTACATCACCATTCTTATGAGTTTTCTTTATTTTCACCCTATGGCTGAGTTGCTGTGTAGATATGACAAACAAATTTTTACAAACCGCAACAACATTAGATGGCTAGGACAATAACTCTGAACCTTCAGTTAACGTAGGATATTGGCTGAGTTGAAAGCATAACATCTTACTACAGACAGTCTGAGGACCATGTCACATTTTTGATATGTGGACACTTACATTTTGTATACATACGTTAATCAATGCATTTGGCCTTTCTTTATGGCCTACCTTAAGTGGGTACAGCTGGGTGCTCCAGGAAGGGGGGATGGCCCCAACCATTGTTTCCCATGAAATCAGGGTAGCCTATTACACAGGGTTAAATTGGAGTGATCAGACTAGTCTCACCTGTGGTAATTTCTGCACAGCGAGTATATTCCGTTTTGGGTTAATCAAACATTGTGTGAATGCTAAATATATTTTCCTCTCAATAGCTTTAAACATTGAAATTTCTGGTTTTGTGACCACCTGAAAAATTTGGTAGGGACCTTAAGTCAAGCCCATTGTTGTTGATAGGACAGTCTTACTGTCAATTGTACCAAAGACATGGTCAAATTATGCATGAAAGTTGTGATTTTGGGTTTGGCTGACCGTCACTGTTTGGTATAAAAATGAATCAAAGTTGGTGAATATCCCTGCAATTTAGGAGGTTAAACAAGACATTATGTTTGTGTTGTCACGAGGTAGTTTGGCAATTGCCTGTGAAAATGCTAATTTTGGGTGCTGTTGATATGCAAATTTGGGAGCTGTTTAGTTATGCAAGAAAAAATTGTTGAAAGGTTATTATGGTTTATATTTCTTGTTGCACATTTGTAGTTTTTTATTTTGTTTGTGGATGTTGTGTTTTTAACATTTTCACTTTGTTTTTCCTGAATATGCAGTATGCAGCTCCTTATTGAATTAATATAGGATTTGTCCCTACTACCAATTTTCTTTTTTTCATGTCTGTCCTGTAATGTTGGCCGTATTCGCTGTGATTCTGCTTTCACTCATGGTGTCACTTTTCCGTTGACTTTATGACGTGAAAGCAGGGAGGGATGTATGATATGATTAATTATGATGAAAAAGAGTTTAACTGAGAGTTCAAAGCGAATCAAATAGCTACTTAAAGAGTTATGTGGTTTTCCTGTTTGCCTAGTTATAACAGAAAATTGGCAACTGTTATGGCCCTTAGTTTCCATTCACAGTATTTGTCTAATTTGCGTTTTGATAATTATCTAACATTGTCTAACATGATCAACATTGGTTCAGTTAAGTAAGAACTAATTTGTTGGGATGAATAGTGACTATGAGAATGTGACTGTTCAGTTTGTTTGTTTGATATTTGAATAGAAGTAATCATGTTAACCTCATGCACTACTGAATAAGTGTGTAAAATGGTGCAGGGAGCATGTTTTTGTTATTCCTTACATGGGTACTAAGTTTTTACTAAGTTATATTTTAATTAAACATGAGAAAATAATTCTGTTCTAGAAAACCAAGTTGAGAAGTTTACTTGGTCTCAATTGTGAGAGACACAGACCCCAAAAGCCCAGACCCCTGGAGTGCACTACTCACTCACACAAACATCCGTGTGGGGGGTTATGCAAATTGAGTTTTAGACACATTTGAACTCTTTAGAAAGGAAACAGATTTACTGATGACATTATCAAAATTGTTATTCTAATTCGGCTACTCTGAATACTTGGTGTTCATTATTTTGTTTTTGACTGGTTACCATTAGTTTGCTCTCAAACACCAAATACTATTTGTTTAAAGTAGAGATTTTTAAGGGCAAATTGTAACTAGTACTCTGAGAGTTGGTCTAGTATAAACAAGAGTTGAAGAGTACAAAAAGTTAGGAATTGTATCCGGATTCTTTATTTCCTTGTGTAAAACTGCAACATGTTTATAGATCAAGATGGGGTCACTCACTTCTAATCAGGACCTTCCCACCCTACTTCAGGGTGAGCTCTGGGGAGATGGGGGGGGTCATGATTTATAACAGGATTACAGAGTGTCTTTGATGTGTCAGTGCTTAGAGAAGCTAACACCATACAACATTTGGTAGAGCAATTAAGGGTTAAATAATGAAACATCAACATAAGCAAACTATGTTAACAGATGATGAGTAATTGGAACAGTAATAAGAAATTGTTTTCTGTAGTTTTTGTTATTTGTTGATAATTGAATCTATACCAACTATAGAAAAGAGTGAAATTGTTATTTATATATATAATTGTTATTGTGTTTTAACTATTCTGTTACTGTTTACAATCTTTCTAATCCATTTAGGCAATGGAAGCAGAAAAACATTGGATATTCAGGTATACAAGTTTAAGTGTTTGGTAGGACTGTGTTCTAATGCATTAACAATAAGCAACAAATTAAGGTTATTGACATATTTCTGATTGTGTACTGTGCAGTTGCAACTAATCTCCGGTTCTGGACAAGATTTACTGGGGCGCAAAAGACCAACTGCATGATATCATGCCACGCTGGTTGGGTCCATACCAGGTGGACCTCATCACACAATCTGCTGTCTAGGTAGCTGAGAGAGGAACCTGGATCCACGCCACACACTACAGGAGAGCTTCAGTGTTTACAGATAAGGCGGTGTAAATTGAAGTTACCTGAGGGCAAAAGTGAGTTTTTGGTGCTAGTAAGCATCCTTTCCGACCCAGCCTGCAGCCATAGAGCCCTCAGACAAAACTGGTCATCTTGGCATTCACAAAGGAGAGCACACAGATTATCCTGACCTGGCTGATGAAACAGCTAGAATGGAGATAACTAGAGCTGTGTCATTGTGACCTGCATTTGAACTATGAAGGCCAACACCTTGGAATATGTCTGACTTTTGCAGTCTGTGACATCGGTCTGCCAAGAAATGGTAGACTTATTTTGTTGTCTTTGGAAGTACATTTTATTGGAAGCACGAGAGGACTTTTCAGTGAATCAAGCAATTGGCAAATGGGGACCTTGTACCAGTAACAAATTGAAGGATGTATTCAGTGACTGGTGTTTACACATCCACGTGTCAATGCAACTTACCCCACATTGTCAGTATATAGGTGTTACCTGAAATTACCTCCTTTGACCACTGTTTTTATTGTAAAACCTTTTGCTGTACTGTTATAGTCCTGCGTAATGAAAATGTGTGGTCTTAAAGTTACAACCCAGTTAATGGTCCAGAAGCATGTAAATGAGGATCCAGGTATTTTCAGACTTGTTCCGTTCTCTAATTATTAGGGTGATGAGGGTTGCTTTGGTATCAAGAGGACGGATTGCCATGGAATTTCTTGAAAAAATGTACATTTTAGTATTGTCTAGTATTGCCCTATTGCCTGGTATGTGACTCTGGTCTTTGTTTGTGACATGTCTGAATTATATCAGTAGATCATTAGGTTCCCTGACCATCTGTTAATCTGCCTAAACCAATAAGGATACCTGTCCTTTGTTCTTCAGGAATGTGGCTAGCTGTCTGAGAGTGAACTTTTACAATGTTCCCCTACCCCCTTGAGAGTAAACACCTAAGATAGATAGAGGAAAACAAGTGGGGGCAGGGAGGATAAGGAACAAATGTTGTCTTTAGAGAATGAATGAGCAGTCTTACCACACCCCTTTTAAATGTAATAAATACTGACTGTTGTGACACGTCTCTCTAATTGCAAATAAATTGCTAATTATGCCAAGAGAATTTTGTCTCTGTACTTACTTCCATTAAGAGTTCCTATCGATGGATTTACCATCACATTCCACAGCCTCACGTGCTGCCTCCTGTTGGACAGGAAGGCTGTTATCCACCTGCATGTGGACTTGGGCATTCCCAGTTGGGATAGCTTATCATGGAGCAAAGCGGGAATTATGTTGTTGAATGCAGAACTAAAGTCCACAAACAGAATTTTGCACAAGGCGCTCAAATGACTTCATAACCACCGAGGTGAGGGCGACAGCTCTGTAGTTGTTAAGTCCTGTGATCCTTGGCTTCTTGGGGACTGGGATTATGATGGAGGACTTGAAACAGGCCGGGATGCAGCACATCTCCAGTGAGATGTTCGTAAACACAGCAGAAAGCTGATCTGCACAGTGCTTTAGAGTGGATGACGAGACACCGTCAGGCCCTGCTGCTCTTCTGTTTTTTTTCCGCTTGAACAGTCTGTTAACGTCCCCCTCCAGGATTGAAAGTTCAAAAATTGCACACCAACTAACCAAGGCGGCCATCTGAGGCACCATCTTGGTAGTACAAGAAAGCTGATCCACAGATGTCCAAGCTTTCTTGAAGACTTTGACGCTCCAGAGCGCCGTGACCCTCGGGATGCTTTTTTGGTGATTGTACCAATGCATTTCGTTTGAAGTTTACGGCTCAAGAAGGGGAGACAATTTGGTGTAACATTGTCTGTAGCCTACCCATTCTACAAGAAGACAAAGACTTAACAGATTGGGCATCCAAACATCATCATTTGAGATTTCAAACCACTAGACACATACTTCGGTATTGTTAGGGCGACGGTGTGTCTGCCAAAAGGACTTAATCACCCCCTTTTACCGTACAGAGTCGGTGGTAAGCTGTTCTTCCCCTTGTGTAGATTATGTGCTGCGTCTGAAAACCAGATAACTGATAGTTCACATACTGATTCAGAAAGAGCTTTGATGGATACCTGGGTTTTTTATTGTGTAAGATGGGTGAGCGGACTAACCATATTGAACACAATGTTAATTACCGATCTCGAGGAGTTCAGCCACTACCTTTTTTCCAGTGAAATAGAAGTTAGTAATTTCTCTTTCATTGCAGACACAGTTGCGATGGTACAGTGGAGTTACACAAAACAGACACCAATCAAACTATGTATTGGCAACATTTTTATTGCAGCTCATGCGAGATTCGAGTTGTATTCACTCATGGAGAAGTTGGATAGATGTGTGCCCTACACAGACACTGATTCAGTGATCTTTTGATTCAGTGATCCGTCTATGGCCACCACCTACAAAACCATTCCCTTCTGGGGGTTGTGCACCAAAATAGGTGACATTGATTCACAATCGCTTATGCTTCCTAACTGGAATGATTGATATCCCTGAAGTTTAATTGGCTTTGGGTTATACTGTGATGATTACATGTTCCCTTAATTTTTTTGAGCCGTGTATATGTCTAGAAAGAACACTTCAGTCGCAAAGAAAAGAAAAACCATCAACCAATTTGGAGGTTTCCTACTACCCTTAGTAAGCATAGCAGTGCCATTCATAACCAGTCTAATCGCATTGGTTAATATACGTTAAACAACATGGATCACACTCAGAAAATGTTCCTGGTTCCGCAACATCAGTTAGAAAAACTGTTTGAGTCAAGAAAACCACTAGCACTGATGTAAGACAATCTGTTAAATGATTTGAACTCGTTGATTCGCAATATATTTTTGAAGACTGATATGAATTTTAATGAAAAAGCTAAAAGATACTCTGCCATTTTACAAAGACTCTTGACTGTTATTAGACGGGGGGAGCTTGACACAAATACACCGACTTTACATCAGCCCCCAGGTTTGAGACTGGGGCTGATGTAATAAACATAAGACTAATCAAACTGTTGACCGAAATGTTACCCTTGTTGATGATATTTTGGAAAATATGCCTGCGAGGAGCAAGAAGAATGCTGAATATATTCTAAATAGAATGCTCAGGATCTGGTTAACCTTTTCCAGCCTGAGCGGAATGTTACATTTCTTTATTGATCAAGAGCTGCTGTTGTATTAATAAGTATAATTTGGTGTGGCAACACCCTATTTGAAAACATGATACATCTAAATAAAGCTTATAAACAGCGCTTTCAAATCATATAACATACTATAGGAACCTAGTCAGTGAACTGGTGATCAGTTGAGAAATAATACCTGTGCAAATATTTATTTCAGACAAAATCTATTATTCTTTTCCCAAACAACTGCCATTTACACAACTTTCTAATGAAGATAGATAAAAACTTAGAGTATACTGAGTCTTCCTTGTTTTGTATGGTTTGAACATCTGAAATCAGAATAGAAATGCCTGTGCTTTACAGAAGTCTAAGTGACCAATGGTATTTTTCAAAAAATTCTATGGAATGTTCGCTGACCAGAACCTTATCTAAATATTATATTCCAACTTACCTTCACCAAAATCTCTTACAAATAACATTTAGCCTGCCATAATAAGGAAAGATATAAACAAGTTAAAATAGTATTAAAATAATAAGGTTTGGGGAATACATTGACTCAAACATTGTCTCATATCATATGTCTCAATATCATAACCATATTAAAATAGAATACATTACCTAAAAACAAAGTCACACAAATGTGTCAAATATAGTTATATTGAAGGAATTGTACTGTATTTTACAACTTTCTTCTGAACATCCATACATCTTGGCCTGTCGCCTATTAATTCAAAACCAAAAAAATTTAAAAAGCCATTTTTTCCAAGATTATTACAGTCTTTTTACAAGCCCTAAACATGTCAAAGCCATGAGAGAAGAATAAAGTATACGGCGCCCCATATCAAGAGTGATTTATTGCTTTGACCTTTGGCAGCTGTGACTATGTTGAAAGGTCAAAAGGATTATGAAAAACTATTTTTTTATGGTTGTTAATTTATGACCGGACGTTCATGTCCAAGGTGGTAATATTTGGACAGTTGTTTTCCCGGGGGTTCATGTCTGTTTAGGGGTGTGGTTAATATTTGTTTTATGGCTAAGTAAGTCTTGAGAGGGAGGGGTTGAGCTGGTGATTCCGGGGGTTCATTCTGTGGGAGAAGAGGGTGATGGAAAGGTCAAAATGATTATGAAAAAAAAATGTATGGGTAAAAATGTATGACCGGGTGGTAATATTTGGACACCTGTTTTACTGGGGTTTCTTGAGATGGAGCAGAGCAAGGGGGGTTGAGCAGGTGTTTCCGGAGGGTTCCGTCTCTGAGAGGAGAGGGTTTCTTGAGATGGGATGAGTCCCAAATAAATAAGAGGTAGGTTTACTCCTGGTCTGGAGTTCAATTCGTCTGTATAAGAATCAATAATGTTGTCTGTGCTTAGTGATACACCCTTGACAACCCTGACTTATGAAATTGAAGAATGGAGGATCGAAAAAAAAATACGTTCCAGAAATATATGATGTGCCAAAGAAGTGTTTTCTTAATGTGTATAGAACTCAAATACCACAGTTTAAGCAGCTGACAGATCAGCATGACATGCCAAATGGAAAAATGGTCGGCTTTGTGTTTGATTTCCCAGCTTCTAAAGTGAAGTTGTACACTTTAGCCATGGGAGCTGAATATACAAACGCAACATTTGGTGTGGAGTACCAAATTAATGACTGGGAAGTATTACACCATGTGGTGTGTCCTGAAATGAAGCTAAGTATGAGAGGCTACACTTGCGACACTTGTTTGGAGATGAATTGGGAAGGTGTACCAAGCTCCACAAAGAAAATGCATCTCACAATAAACATCCAGAGGAAAAATGGAATTCCATTCAGGTATGTTGAACTTTCTTCCTGCACGGAGAACAGAAACGATGGAAAGAGGGGTAAAATGTTAGATGTAAGGATACCTGTTAACGTTTGGGGTCATCTGGAAAACAATATGTTTGGATAATTGATGAGCTATATGTACAAAGTCAACAATGGCGGAGCGTTGTTAAACTTAGATGTCTTGCAGTAGACGACAATTCTGAAGACAATCCAGCTAAAAGGGCCTGTAAAGACAGGATATATACTGAAGCAGGAATGATACGTTTTTGTTGATCCAGAAGAATTAAAAAGACCCGCCCTCTCTCAAAGGACTGATGCAGCAATAAAAGGGCATGGCTAAAGTAGACCGTTTCAAAGAACCATGGTTTCATTGATGCCAGAGGACTCCGACAGGAGACCTACCCCCAGCATCTTATCACAACCTCGGAAAAGACCTCTCTCCTATCTGCCTATTACGCGCAGTCCTAAAACATCGTTTATGACATTTTTTTATGAAGATGCCCGAGACCAGGACTGGGATGTAAGTTCCTCATGTGTGAACAACCCATGTAGCAGTCCTCCGTCTTACTCGCCTGTTACACGGCCTCCTACCCCGCCACCTGACCTGCCTTCCTATAACCCGGATTTGGACGTTTTTGATGGTGGACTGATTTTTGTGAACACCATAAAGGCTTCCATTGTAACACTTTTAGGGATTGTGATCGAGGAGCACAAAAAAAGAAAACTGTAACGGCTGTCTTACAGGCCATGGCAGTGAGCAGCAGCATCAGTGCCTCTATGATTGTCCCAAGTATTATTATATCAACAATTTTGACGCCAAGTGACTGTGGACTGTCAAGTGACTGTGCCAAGTCAAGTGACTGTGGACTGATCGGTTCATACCTGCATTGGCCAGAGCCCTGAAATCCTTGGGGCTTCAAGTTGAATTACCTTGAATCCATGGAGTTTCAGAGGTTTTTCTAAACGAGCTGAAAGAGTCAACCTCCATCAGGAAGACCCTGAACAAGATCTCTGATTTGCTGCTGAGCGAGAACACACACCGCCACGGCTGGTAAATGAAGTTGTGATTTTCTGGCAGAACATACCTGAAGATAAAGAGAATCTGTCACCCACTCAGGCTGAGCAAACCTCTGACTAAATTCTGTTTCCTAAAACCCTTAAGGTTTAATTGATATAATGGGTAACTGTTTATGTAGGTTATTTGAGAGAATAACTCAAACATTTATTTTGAAAAATGTTACAGATCTTATGATGGAAATTATTGAAGGAAAGTAAATGATTCTTCACTCTACACATCCCAATCTTTTGTTAATGTTGAACATGTGCAAAGAATGGAGGAAATCTTGGATCGTGTCCGTATGACAAAAAATGGCTACAATTGATATTTTGTTCGTATGCCTATATAATCGATGTGTGTGTTTTAAAAATACAGAGCCAGAAGCCTGTAAATGTAATCAAAGTATTCAAAGTCATTAATTATTTTGTAACCGAGAAAACTGATTTTAAACTCTTGATTGATATTGTAAGCCTGTAAACCGATTTTAAATAAAAGGAAATATATTCTCAATCATGTCTATATGTGTTTGATGCATACTTTTGAATAGCCATAATAATGAGAATTAGGAGGATGGAGCAGCTAATGAAAAATATATATTTGAATCCCTCTCACCCGGGATCATTTGTAGGAAAGGCACGACATTTTGCAACGGGTTCAGATTTACAAGCGTCCGTTATTGAACGTTATAACAGGACTTTGAAGGAAAGGATGTGGCGATATTTTACAGTTCATAACACACGTCAATATGTTGATGTGATTCAAGACTTGGTATAAAGTTATAACAACAGCTATCACAAGAGCATACGTATGGCACTGTCACAAGTAACATCCGAGAACACACTTGAAGTCTTTAAAAATCTTTATGGTTGGTTTCCCCTTCCTAAAAAGAAAGCCACTGTTTTTAAATTAAAAAAAGACGATATTGTTCGTATCGTAAGTTGAGAGGTGTTTTTGATAAGAAATATGAACAAGGTTACTCGGACGAATTATTTACAGTGAAAGAATGTGTACCGCGTATCCCACCTGTTTATTAGCTAAGCGATTATGATGGGAAGTCTATCCAGGGTACCTTTTATGAACAAGAGCTTCAAAAAGTGAAGGTAACTAAAGACAAAGTATTTCATGTAGATGAGATTTTGAAACGAAAGAAAGTAAAAAGAGAAACACGTATTTGTCAGGTGGAAAAACTGTCCGGAAAAGTTCAACAGCTGGGTCCTAGAGTCAGAAGCATTGGACACAACTGGATAAAATCACTACCACTAGTTTGAGATGTTCACAAGTGATTTAGTAGATCATGGAAACCTCAGGTTTTTATCTGACTCTGCCCAGCAATGCCTCTGGTGAAATATACCCAACAAACAAAAGTTCTAATTTCACAACAAATTTTGCCAAACCGATAGAGCTACAGGGGAGCTGGGAGGTAGGCCTCGACGATATTATATACCCTTATAGCTGGACAAATATTATGAAAAATTATTTTGAGTTTCTACAAAATAGACTCTAAAACTCCTGTAGCTATCAGACTCAAAACCGGTTACTATAAAAACATAGAAGCGGTTGTCTATGGGTTGAACCAGGTCTTAAATAAGAATATTAAAAATGTGTTTTTAGGTTATGACAATATTCAAAAGCGAGTAAAAATTGTGCGCGTTGAAAGCCAGTCAGCTACCCATTCATGAAAGAGGCTTTAGCAATGCCAAGCCACATTTGAAAAATGCAGCTAAAAATATAGTAGGCAAAGTCAATCAATCAATCAAATGTTTTTATAAAGCCCTTTTTACAACAGCACTTGTCACAAAGTGCTTTTACAAAACACCCAGCCTGAAACCCCAAGGAGCAAACAACAATTTCAGTGGCTAGGAAAAACTCCCTAAGGCCGAAATTTAGGAAGAAACCTAGAGAGGAACCAGGCTCAGAGGGGTGACCAGTCCACTTCTGGCTGTGCCGGGTGAACATTTTAAGAGTACAAGTTTTAATAATGGGTCAGAAGCATGACCAGATGGACAAGGACAGGGACAACACGGGGTGGGGGGGGGGGTCAGCACAGTGGCAGCTGAAATCGTCAGGTATCGTCATGAACTGCAACACAACCAGGAGGACTTTGGACAAGGACAGCAATGAGTCTTTCAAGCCTGGTACTCCGGAGGTGTGGGCCATAACCTCATGTCCTCCTAAGTTTAAACAGGGCAGGAGACAAGGAAAATTTAGAGAGTGCATTTCTTAGATTAACAAGGATTTACAGTGGAGAATGAGAACTGACCCTACTCCCCGGCACAATAATATAGCAGAGACCGTAAGACCTTGGGGCTGAGACCTTGGGGCTGAGACAGGGGGGTCCAGTGACACTGTGGCCCTATCCGGGGGAGGCCCTGGACAGGGCCCAACAGGCAAGAAATCATATCGAATGTTATGACCAAAGGCACAGCATCAGATCCTGAACAACAGAGAGGATCCGGGGAACTCATGATGTTGGCTCGCAGACCTAAAAAGAGACCCCCTGGTGTGTGGATGCCTCCCTCTAAAAAGCCAAGGTCAGCGCTTAAAATAAAATCAATAAGTCAAAAGCGGCGCAAAGGTAGGAGGTCTGCAAAAGGAATACATGGAAGTATTTTCTAAAAATGGCTCTTTTACATCGAATGTCAGCTGAAGCAATAAAAACGGAGCTCAACCTTTTTTCGGCCCCCATGACTCAATTTTCTATAGATAGTGCAAATTATGCCTTTCCACCGGCTGCAAATTCTGCTTGCACTAGAAATTCCCAAAAGGTTGAACTTTTGGGAGCAATACATCATGACATTTTCTTTCAAGAGCGTTTACTCCTAAATGACATTGATTTAAGAATCAAGTTATCAAGAGCAAAAGATTAATTTTGTCTGATGGCTGCAGCAGACGGAGATTTTAGTTTAAAAGTGATGAAAACACTGTTTGTGAAAAAAAACACTGTTTGTGAAAAAAGTTTATGTATCTCTGGCCGTTTGTTTAGGCCATGCTCAGGCCTCAATGAAAGGAAATGCCCTTTACCCCCTTCGAAGAATTACCATGAATACATTCAGCATACCCAGAGGATCAAGAATTTCCAGTCAAGACAACCTGTTTTTGGGCTCGCTACCCCGCTACATTGTTATTGGCCTGGTTGATCACGAAGCCTGCACCAGCAGTTTTGATGAAAAACCCTTCAGTTTCCGTCATTTTAATGCAGAGTATGTTGCCCTCTGTCAGGATGGACGTCAAAATTCCCGCTAAGGCCTTCCAACCAAATTTCAACCATTGCCTATGTGATAGAGAATTTTATAATTTATACCTGGCTACGGGGAGACATTTAAAAGATCTGGCCTTGCCTATTGAGAGAAAGGATTACGCATCGGGTTATACCCTTTTCACTTTCAACTTATCCCGGATGATGACAGCAAACCTTTCACTAGTCTCCACAGGCAGTCTGTGACTGGAAATGCGTTTATGGGAACACTTGACTGGACGGTTACAATGATCGTGCACACGTGCTCCGATTCCATTTTGGAAGTAAACTCCCAAAGACGAGTCTTGGTGGATTAATATTAATTAAAACAAAGATGAAAACCCAAAAGATCGAGAGTTTTATGCAACGAATGGTTGGAAAGAAGTTCCACGGAGTATGGGCGTGTGACGAATTACCTATGGATACTCGGATTAATAGACCTGCTATGTTCATTGTTAATACCCATCCAAAATACATGCCTGGGGAACACTGGCTCGCCGTGACTTTAGAAAAGAAGAAGGCAGAAAAATCACAACTTTTTTCAATTCCTACGGGTTTCCCCCAGGATTTTATCATTTTTCCAAATTTATAAAACAATTTTTAATCAGAAATGGATTCAAGATATATTACAGCACTAAACAAGTACAGCATTAATTTTCTACAACCTGTGGTCATCATTGTATTTTCTATCTCTGTCAAAGAGCCAGGGGGCTTTTATATGAAGATGTTATATCCCAATATAGTGCTGATTTAAGAAGTAATGATGTCATGTTTGATTGTTTTGTTATAAAATAGCTAAAGTGTTTAAATATACTTCCTTTAAAACCATATACTCAGTGTGCATGTTCCAGACAAATGTTTAAAGAATGCCATAAATGTTAAGTTTTTTGTCAAATGTATTTTTATTGAAATAAAAATGTCATTACATTAAAATTATTGAGTGTGCATTTATTCAGAAAATTGTAACCAGTCTTTGTATTCTTCCGTTCAAATTAGTGTCTTTTGGAGGGAGCCGGCTGACATGATATAAAATTTTGTATCTGTTGATGAATTTTATAATTAGCCACACCTGCCAGAGGTAAATTGAGGTCAGCCATGGTTTCAAGAAAATGGGTATATCCTTGAGGTCTTCTGTCTTCAGATATCTTGTGTGAGGCCGTTACATTTTTGATCAAGCCTATCATATTAGAGCCCCTTAAAATTGTACCTTTACTGATGAATTCACCCTTGTCATTCCAGCCAGCTCTTCCTTTTGACCCTTTTATTTTATTCATAATGTATATAAAAAAATTTCGGCTACGTGATGGAGTATGCTCAAGCATGTCACTCATAACAGCATCCTTGTCTATGGCATGATCCAGTAAGCTCCCCGGTACAATCAATCAAATTTATTAATAAAGCCCTTTTTACATCAGCAGTTGTCACAAAGTGCTTTTACAAAACACCTGGCCTTAAACCCCAAGGAGCAAACAACAGTAGTGTTGTTTCAGTGGCTAGGAAGAAGGAACTCCCTAAGAAGGCCGAAATTTAGGAAGAAACCTAGAGAGGACCCAGGCTCAGAGGGTATCAGAGGGATGGCCAGTCCTCTTCTGGCTGTGCCTGGTGAACATATTAAGAGTACAAATTGTAATAATCAATAAATGCATGTGGGCTGAGTCCAGAGTCTATTTAAATTTAGTCCAGGTCGGAAGCATGACCAGATGGACAAGGACAGGGACAACATGGGGGAGGGGGGAGGTGTCAACACAGTGGCAGCTGAAATCGTCAGGTATCGTCTTGATCTGCAACACAACCAGGTCTTTGGACAGGGACAGCAATGGGTCTTTCAAGCCTGGTACTCCTCAGGTGTGGGCCAAGACCTCAAGTCCTCCTAAGTTTAAAACAGCAGGAGACAGGGAAAATTTAGATAATGCATACCTTAGATCTACAAGAGGCTCTGTATCCGCCGTTTCTGGTAGGGAGAGGGTCACATGTCCTGTATTATTTTCATAATTTTCATAAGACAAATACCTTTGTAAGAGTTGTATTTCTTTGCCTCATTATAAGCTTTAATTCCTTGCATGTTCAATACATCCTTCATATCCATATCAATATCCCTTTTAGCCGTTTGTCTAATAGTTTCAGGACCTTGTTGCTTAAGTTTATCCAGCTGATGTTGAGGCACTAAATACATTTTGTTAGACATTAGCTGCCACTCCTGGGGGCGATTAGGTTACTGAGGAAAGGGAGGGCTACGCTTAGTAGGGGTAGGAGGAAACCGCCCGTCTGCTGTATGGCACGCCTCTTTTTTTTAATACTGGTCCTTTTATCTGCAAATAGCTTGATCACTGCCTTTTGCCTCTTTAGTTTTTTTAATTGTTCCTGGCTGAGTGGGATGCGCCCTTTGAGAACATTCAAAGCAATCTTGCAGAGGGCCAAAATAAGATCTGAAGAACAATGGACCAAGGCAGACTTGCATTCTTTAGGGCTGGCTACGACTAGGGCTCTCAAGAAGGGCAAATATCTTTTTAAACGTGCATGTTTCATTTTTCTTTGGGTCGTAAACTGTTGGCCACTCCCACAGGAACAAATGACATGTTTACTTTTTCTTTGGGTCGTAAACTGTTGGCCACTCCCACAGGAACAAACCTGTTCTGAGTCTTAAATGTTCTGGTGTAGAAGCTTTAAGGTCTACCAGCAAATAGGAATATGCTTCTTTTGTTGCGTCTTCGTAACTTTCCGTGAAAAATGCTCATCTCCCCGGATACATTTGCTGAGCCAAAGTGTTAATCTGCAGTTTGTCTCTAGGATTTTTAAACAAAACCATGTAATTGGAGTTCAAGCTAATGGTATGGCTATTTTTACCCTGGTGAAACACATTTTGTACCAAATAGAGCACAGATAAGTTTCGATGATGAGTATATTGAGTAAAAGCTCTGGCAATTTCAGGATGTTCACTACCTGCAAACAGCATATCATCCAAAACTAAAAGATTATTTCTGTTAGGAGGAAAGAGTTGATCATCATTCAATGATTCAGGGATTCCTTCAACAAAGTTTATTTTTAATTTCTTCAACATTTCATCATACATCGGTTGATAGCAACTGTAACACCACACTATTTTGTCAAAGTTCTGAGTTAATACATGTTCAGAATTTTCTAAAACATTTTTTACAAAACAAGTTTTTCCAATGCTGGATGGTCCAACGACCAGAGCTGAGAAAGGTAAATGCAATCTTGAATCAAAACCTTCTACAAATTCCATCTTATCTAATCAGAAGCCGAATGGTAATGTGGTACCGTTTGCTAAAAGCACTCTCTTGTCATACACCACCCTGAACGTTTTGATGAGTGATGCATTGTGCAGATGGAAATCTTTTTTATCCCTGACAATTCTTTTGTAAGATGTATATATTTCCTCACTAGTTTTGTCTTTTATGAAACCCTCGACCAAACGTGTGAGTGATTCCAGGTTTACCTTTGGGGCGTTTTCATAGTTTTGTGTGATGCCTTTGACCTTCAAGACTACGCGATTGTTTTTAGTCCTAAACCCATAACTCTTGGGGCCACACGATGACCATTCTGTGATATGATCACCATCTTCAAGTTCATTTGTTAAACCTCCCAAATAATTGCACAGGCTTCGATTCACCCGGCTTGCTCACATAAACCACAGAATCCGTGTCGTGGTATAGAACTCTCCTCTGTAGCTGTTCCATAAGAATGTACAATTCAAGACGACCGTAAGCTGTCGTGAAAGCTGCAATGATTACATTGATATTTCCGGGACATGAAAAAATGAACTCTGTAACGGGCTTCTCTAACAATGGATGTTGTCAGCATATTGCTTCTCTGAGCATACTTTCCCCACAAATTGTTCAAAAAATGTTTTGAAACACTTCTCTTAGCCTTATTGACTCTAATTTTTTCAGGATCCAAACGTATGCCCTCTTTGTCATAATAATCCTGAATGTACCTGTCTTTGCTCTCTTGATCAGTGGCTGATGCAAGATAACCCGAAGCCATCTGCTTGCCTCTCAAGAAAGTCTTGATATAATCTTTAAAAACAGTATCAGATTTTCTGGCAAAGTTCCACACTTCATAGATTTTAGCCACAATGTAATCTTTCTTTAGAGCTTTATTAAACTCCTCAATAACCCGTACACCTGTCAGAGCTCTCTCTTCATCAGCATGATCACAGGGATGTTGCTGATTATTGTTGTCATTGCATGTGCGACAAAGAGAAAAGAAAAGCTTCCCATTAGGCCAATGGGTTGGTAACACTGGAAGAAACAAACCCCGAGGAGGGTAAACAGTTGCCTTAATCAGACCGAAATAGTTTTGGGGCAAGTCAAAGTCACTATGAATGATTTCAGGATGGCCCAGAGGAAAGTGGTATTTGCTCATGACATGAGGATAAAGGGATGTAAAGTCACTGTACTCTATTGTTTCATCCTCTTGGGCTAAATGCCTTAAAGTCAAAGCATTGGTGCGACCACCAAATAATGCATCTCTGGGTTCCAGGGGTTCTGGCATGCCAAAATTATCCATAAAAGCTCAAACCTGAGGGTCAGACCTTTTCAAGTGAGCCCACTCGTGTTCCCACAAAACCACAACTTTCAGACCATTATCAACCTGTAAGGATTTCTGTTTGTCTTGGAACTCTAGATACATGTCATCAAAGCTCTTTTGGGTTAAAACACACATTTCCTGTGGCAAAAAGCAGGATGTACATCCGTGAAAGAAACATCCGTTGTACTCAAAAGCTGTCTCGACACCGTCGATGACTGCATAGCTGTCTACACGATAAGGGCCAAACCTTTTTTCACCCCCTTCAAGGCATGCTGAATAAAGATGTTTTTTGTCTCAGCTAGGTACTCCAACCATTGGATGGAACCACTAGAATATGATTTGTACTGCCTCCTATAGTTATCAGGGGAGAGAATGGCTATAGATTCCTCTGTCATAAAATGAGTATGATAGGTTTTCATACAAGCCGATGCAATAGTTATACAACTCAAGGGATCAATGCTTGCGTCATTGATTACTTCCTCTCTGAACTTGAGACAACCTTCACGCAAGATAGCCACATCATTGTCACAATACTTTTCCATCTCTTTATGAAAATCAAAGGTTTCATGACGGACTGTCTCATACCATGTCATAAACTTCTCTCTCTCTTTGACTGCCATTTGATCAGCTCCATACATCTCAGGACCGGGGTAAGGGCCGAAGTAATTGAAATTCTCCTCAGAGCTGAAAAAATGCGGAAACCAACCTTTAACAGCTGTTTCAAAAATGAGAGCATCGGGCATTTTGAGAGAGTTTCATGGGAAGAAAGCTAAGACTGTCAATATATCATTGATCAAATGCGTGATCTATAAATCACAACACCTTGCTTCCTTGTGTTATAAGAGTGGGAGTTACGCCTTGCACTATCAAGTGGTTTAAAAGAAGGTAGGAGTCATAACCTCTTGAATTATGGGCTATGAAGGTGTACTTTCTATATTTGTCTTTCCGAAAGTGTTTTAAAAAGAGCATGGCATAATTCTGTCCCTTAGCTGTCCACTTTTTACCCTCAAAGGTCATGCTAGACACAAATACAGGTATGTGTAAACCTGTTGAGTCATTCTGTCGGGTTTCAAAGTCATAAAAGACTATTTTTTCTGAGGGCTTCTCTTCATTCAAAGATTGAATATAACATTTGTGGACCTTTTCAAATACACCAACATCATCCAAAAGCCCTTTACATATTGGACAACGATTCTAAAGGAGTTGGCGGTGTCATGTGAGAAGCTGGTTCAGGATTTAATTCTTTTATTTGTCTAATCAGAGCATCATAGTCAGGGTTTATGTGTAATGCTTCTGGACTCGAAGCTGAGATTAATTCATCATAGTCTATGTGTAATGCTTCTGGACTCGAAGCAGGTGGCTCGGGGATTAACTCATTCATTTGTTCAAACAGCGCTGAATAATCAATGTCTGATGGTTCTGTATCTAAATGTTATGATGGTGTTATGTTAGAAGTAGGATTTAATGATCTAATTTTATGTATCAATGCCTTTTACTCGGGTTTTGGATCTGGCGGTGGATCCATTTTTCAGATGTTTGCCTATGAGCCTTGGAAGCTTGTTTTTCCAGAAAGCTTTATCTTGACGCCGTTGACATCTTAATAGATCAAGTATACGTGTGTGTAACTGATCTTCCCTAGCTTTTACAAGCCTTGCAAGCTCTTTTCCGAAAAACAAATGTGGATCTGCTTCGTCTTCACTATTAGAACTCTCAAACAATGATTCGCGAGGTGGGGTTATAGAAGCAACAACACGGTTACCCTGAACAACGCCATCATTACTACTTGCGCTCGTCAAGCCGTCTTGTCTCAAACCGTTTTGTCTCAACCCGTCTTTTCTCAAGCCGTCTTGCCTCAAATCATCTTGCTCTGGAGTATGCGGGGCAAGTTGATCAGCACCGTCATCTTGCGGATCTTCGGAGCCTGATACGTCTACGTTGTCTGAAAGGATTAAATAGACCTAATTAAAAAAATGTGCAATACGTTTTACAATATAACGTTTAAGATAATACTTACCATTTCTTACAGCTTGAGCGCTAGGTAGAAACCGATCCGGGGTTTGTTGTCGGCAATTTTGCAGAGAAACAGTTTTGCTGTTTTTATTCTGTGCAGGGTCCAGGAGAACTTTGGGTAAATCTCGGGTACGCCTCGTCAGAATCTGTAATTAAAAATTTAAAGCGAGAATGGGACATAAAATGCTTTTTTATTTTACAGAACGATTAATAATATTCTTACCGTAAGCACCTGCTACGCTTTTTTGCTCCTCTGGAGCATCTCGGTACGCCTCGTCAGAATCTGGAATTACAATTTTTTAAAACGATAAATGAAGCGTACGTAAAATAATGATTTATTTTTTTATAGAATTCTTATTGCAGATATAGAATTCTTATTGCAGGATATCTGCAAGAAGAAAACTTCTTGCAGATATCCTGGATAAGACCAAGAGCTTGGTGAATAACTTCGATGCACTTGCGCTGAAATCTGTATCTGATTATTTAATAACTTTGGAGAAGAAGGAATAGTCGGAGCGTTGAGTTCTTGTGAATTGTCATGAAAATTGAGATTTGTACAGAAGGGGAGTAGCTCGTCATTTCCATCTTCGCCATTAAATTTCTCTATACGCCTGGAAACAACTTGAGGGCAGTGAGGGCAGGTTCCATGGTCTATACAACGATCTTGATTCCGGTGGCGGAGTGTCAGCTATAAAAACAACATTACAGTTTTAAAAACAATTAATTATATTGAAATCAAATCAATATATGAATTAAATCTCACCTATAACATATCCTAATGGAGAGGAACCGCCTGGAGCTTCGACCTGTTCTTCAGGCCTTGATTCCGTTGGGTTGATGACTTCCGATAGAAACTGATCAAACGACATGTGGAAAATCCTAAGAGTTTAGAAACTCTTTTAAGGGGCTTTCATCGTCCTCTTAGTTAAATATAACGTTACATTAGCATCATATCTTACCATTTAACGTGTTGAGAGAGCAAAATCCTTTTTGAATTGGCGAGAGTTTTTTCTTGAGAGACGTTTTCAACAAATGACTGAATGGTAAAGAGAGAATAATGAAACTCTATAACTGTTTTTTGGGGACCTTACCAACCTATTTTATTGCTTTTTGACATTGGGTCATTAGGGTCAAGAGATGTCCGGTCAGTTTTGAGAGAGATGTGCGCAGGTGTCAAGCTTTTCATTTTAAATATCCCAACATTTTAAATTAACTAATCTGTTAATCAAATGGCCCCAGTGTTTTAAATTCTCTCTTTGCCTAAAAAAGTTGTGAATATTGTAAAGCATGAGAGAAATAACGGTCCAGTCGTCCACGAGGAAGCTAAATATCTCTATAAAATAATTCACTTTGTTTGCTACGTCACCATAAACGGGACAGTCAACTATAACCGTGGCATTAGCAGTTTGTAACTCATACAACCATATATGGAGATCCTAACTTTAGTATCCTGACTTTCAGATGCCACTCTTATAGCTCTCAACACTTTTCTGTTTACTTCAAACTCCATAGCAAAGTCTGGACCTCTATTGACTATGCTAAACACATTTTTACAAATATTATACCACTTGTATAAACCAATCAAGGGTTTAAATGCAGCCTGTTCTAAAGTGCTACCGCCTTCAGAATCTGTATGTATGGGTTCTTTCTTAGTAGAATAGATCTGTAATAGTGAATTGATTGGATCGTAAATACATTTTAAGTTATTATCACTAGTTTTGATCTCGTGCTCTTAATTCTCTGGTAGTCTATAAATGAGCCTTTCAACGTCTGAATCTGTATACCCTGGCAATTTCGGGCAGAATGCATCGTTTGTTCTAGCAGACATATTTTAGATCCGTTCAAATACAAAACCTTTTCCATGTAACAAGGATTACTGAACAAAGAGGCTGATTACTGAACAAAGAGACTTCCACTGATCACTACACATGACAAAGGATACTCTCACACCTCCGTTGAGATTTATGTATTTGTGACATACAATGTATGGACCCTCTGTTGAGGTTCACGCCACAGGTGTCGTTTGTATATTCAGCTCCCATGGCTAAAATGTACAACTTCACTTTAGAAGCCGGATAATCAAACGCAAAGCCGACCGTTTTTCCATCCGCCATGTCATGCTGATCCATCAGCTGCTAAAACGGAGGTATTTGAGTTCTATACACATTAAGAAAACGCTTATTTGGAGCATCGTATATTTCTGGAAAGTATGTTTTTTCCATTCCTCCGTTCTGCGGCCTAATCTGTCTGGGTTATCACGGGTGTATCACTAAGCACAGACGCCATCTTGAGTCTTATACAGAGTAAAAAACGATTTCAACTACAAACAAGGAGAAGTCTAGCTCTTATTTATTGGTAACTCTCAGAGAATAACCAAAGGTAACTGCTGCTCAACCCCCACCCTTGCATCTCAAGAAACCCTACACCCTCTCCTCCCAGAGAATGAAGCCCCGGAAAAACCTGCTCAACCCCTCTTGCATCTCAAGAAACCCTACAACCTCTCCTCCCACAGAAGGAAGCCCATGAAAAACAACTGTACAAATATTACCACCCCCCAGACCATTCATACAATCTTTTACTCATAACCCTTTTTGACCTACCCCTCTCATACCACAGAATCACCTGCTCTAACCCTCCCTCTCTAACCGGAAAATCACAACTGTTCACAACCCGGACATAAATTAACAACCATTAAAAAATCATTTTTCATAATCCTTTTGACCTAACCCCTCTCATCCCACAGAATCACCTGCTCTACCCCTCCCTCTCTAACCGGACATGTACCCCCCAGAAAAACAACTGCTACCATCCGGTCATAAATCATAAAATCATTTTCATATTCTCACACATATGCAGCTGCCAAAAGGTCAAAGCAATAAATCACTTCTGAAATGCGACAAATCCTATTCTCTTCAGACATGACTTAAGGGACATTTCTTATTGATGTCACACAAGCTAGGAAAATTACATGCCACAGGATGCCATAAGGCCAGCTTGTGTTTTTCATAGCAGTAAGCTGAATGGCATGTACGGTTGCAGTCATAAGCCTTTGTGAGCTGCAGGGGCTGGTATGGACAGTCCAAATCAATGCAAACTGCACAGTTATGCCGACAAGAGTGCCCTCCTAACTGTGTAAAGCCGGTATGACACGCCCGACAAATGTAGGGAGCACCCATGAATCCCTTAATGTTGGTAATACCATAATAATGATTGTCTAGTACAAACAAATACAGCATTTGTGGATGAGGCTGTGACATGTTTTGGACTTTCAAGATGGCCGAATCATGCCTACTATGATAGAGAACCACCACTTTGATGTCGAGTAAGCTTTCAAATTTGACTATGTCATGAACCTGGTATCCTTCTCTCTCTCCCTCTTCTGGCCACACTCGCACTTACACACACATAACCACACGCACCTTCACTCACCCTCAGCTGTTCCTAGTTGCAACCAGCTATCGCGCTAATTCTCCCACACCTGTTCTCTCTTCCCTCTAATTGTGTTTGCTACTTCTAGCTTCCCCTTTTCCCTGCTTCTTTGCCAGATTATTCCGTCAGTTATCTATGCAAGAGTCTCTCTCTCTCCTACCTAATTTTCCTGCCTTGTCAGACTCCTGCCTGGATCAGGTCTGTACGAATACAACTCTGTGTTTGCTGATTTACTGCTCACTCTATACTCTGCCCAGTTTGCCTGCTGCTGACGGCCTGCCTGAGCCTTCTCCCTGCCAGCTGTATACCGTATCCTCTCTGAGAGATCGGAGACGTGTCGCTGCCAGGCCTGGTCTTTCTGCCATGCTCTGCCTCTGTTACTAGAAGATATGTTATTTTTCTCACCCCCGTATTGACGGCAGTTTCTGTTAATAATAATTTCAAGAAGAGGATTTCTGTTCATTTGGATTATTATTCTTTCTTTATTAAAGACATTGCATTATTGCATTTCGCTCTTGGGTCCTTTCTCATCTCATTTAACAGAATAATCTGGCCAAGACATGGACCCGGCGACGGAGAACCCTTTTCAGGCGGCCGTCGAACTCCAGGGGGCTATGCTTGGTAGGCATGACGAGGAACTGACTGCTGTCAGACGCGCTGTAGAGACCCTGGCCGCCCAGATATCTGATCTTTCCCTGCAAGTCCTTCAGCTCCGTCGAGAACCGCCTACCTCTTCCAGAGCGCCGGAGACCCCTGAACCCAGAATAAACAACCCTCCGTGTTACGCTGGTGAGCCGACGGAATGTCGTTCCTTTCTGACTCAATGCAAGGTCGTTTTCTCTCTCCAGCCAGCTACTTACTCAAGGGATCGAGCCCGGATCGCCTACGTCATTTCTCTCCTCACTGGACGGGCTCGCGAGTGGGGAACCGCCACCTGGGAGGCCGAGGTAGAGTGCACAAATCGCTTTGAACTGTTCAGGGAGGAGACTTAATGCTGACATCAAGGATGAGGTTATCGCCCGTGAGGTACCCACACGTCTCGACCCACTTATCGATCTTGGAATGTCATCGATGAGACATGGGCTCTGGAACAAGGTATTCCTTTGAAGGAACGTGAGGAGTCCACTCCCCTTTTCGCCTTGGATGGTAGCGCCCTCTCTAGGGTTAACCAAGAATCCGTTTCTTTATCTCTCACTGTCTCTGGTAACCACCGCGAGACTCTCTTTTTTTAATTTTTCACTCTCCCTTTTCCCCTGTAGTTTTAGGACACCCTTGGCTAGTAAGACATAATCCTCACAATAACTGGACCAAGGGCACCATTCTCTCCTGGAATTTGTCTTGCCATGTCGAATGTTTGATGTCTGTCTTTCCTCCTGTTTCCTCTGTCTCTGTTATTCAGGAGGAACCGGGCGATTTGACTGGGGTTCCGGAGGAGTATCTCGATCTGCGGGTGGTTTTCAGTCGTTCCCGGGCCACTTCTCTCCCCCCCTCACCGTCCCTACGATTGCAGTATAGACCTTCCTGGTACAACCCCACCCCGTGGCAGGCCATACTCTCTGTTGGCTCCTGAGCGTGAAGCGTTAGAAAAGTATCTTTCTAACTCTATTGCCGCCAGCACCATTGTTCCCTCCTCTCCCGCCGGTGCGGGATTCTTCTTTGCGAAGAAGAAAGACGGCTCCTTGCGTCCCTGTATAGATTATCGAGGGCTGAACGACATAACCGTTAAGAATCGCTATCATCTGCCGCTTATGTCATCTGCTTTTGAGCTTTTGCAGGGAGCAAGGGTCTTCACAAAGTTGGATTTCCGCAACGCTTACCATTTGGTTCGCATTGAGGGGGACACCTTTAGGGCACTTTGAATACCGCGTTCTTCCGTTCGGTCTTGTAAACGCTCCAGCCGTTTTTCAAGCTTTAATTAACGATGACCTCAGAGATATGCTTAATATTTTTGTTTTTGTATATCTCGACGACATTCTGATCTTTTCTCCCTCTCTCCAAGTTCACATTCAGCACGTACATCGAGTCCTCCAGCGCCTTCTTGAGAATCGTCTTTTCGTTAAGGCTGAGAAATGTACCTTTCACGCACGTTCAGTTACTTTTCTCGGGTCTGTTATCTCGGCAGAGGGGATAAGCATGGACCCTACTAAGGTTCAGGCTGACACCGATTGGCCGGTCCCTGACTCTCGTGTCGCGCTTCAACGCTTCCTTGGCTTTGCTAATTTTGATCGTCGTTTTATACGAAGCTTTAGCCAAGTGGCCACGCCGTTGACAGCTCTCACTTCTGTCAAGTCCTGTTTTAGGTGGTCAGAGTCCGCCCAGAGGGCTTTTGATCGCCTGAAGACCCTTTTTACTACCGCTCCCATCCTAATGACCCCCTACGTCTCAAGACAATTCATAGCCGAGGTCGACGCATCAGAGGTGGGCGTCGGGGCCATTCTTTCTCAACGCTCCTCCTCTGACGATAAGGTCCACACTTGCGTGTACTTCTCTCACCACCTCTCGCCTGCTGAACGTAATAACGATGTGGGGAATTGTGAACTGCTCGCCATTCGTTTGGCTTTAGGGGAATGGCGACAGTGGTTAGAGGGGGCAGCCGTTCCGTTCATTGTCTGGACTGATTACAGGAACTTAGAATACATCCGTTCCGCTAAGAGACTAAACGCTCGCCAAGCCCGTTGGGCTTTGTTTTTTGCTCGTTTCAATTTCTCCATCTCTTACCGTCCCGGCTCTAAGAACGTTAAACCCAATGCTCTTTCTCATCTTTTCGATTCCTCGGATGCCACCTCGACCCAGGAGGTTATTATTTCTCAGGGTTGTGTTGTTGGCGCTGCTATCTGGGGAATCGAAAGATTGGTCAAGCGCGCTCTTTCTCATTCCATCACCCCGCGTAACTGTCCTAAGGACTTCCTCTTTGGTCCCGTTTCTGCGCGTTTAGCGGTCCTTCAGTGGGGTCACTTGTCCAAATTGACTGCCCACTCTGGCGTTAGGGGCACTCTCGCTACCATTCGCCAATGTTTTTGGTGGCCCGCTCGCGAACGAGATAGGCGTCGTTTTATTACTACTTGCGCCGTGTGTGCCCAGACAAAATCAAATAATTTCCCCCCGGCCGGTCTCCTCAGACCCCTTCCTATCCCGTCACGTCCTTGGTCACACATCGCCCTTGATTTTATTACCGGGCTTCCTCCGTCGGCGGGCTGTACTGTGATACTTACAGTCATAGATTGATTTTCTAAGGCTGCTCATTTTATCCCACTCACTAAGCTCCCCTCTGCCAAAGAGACAGCCCAGATTATGGTCAGTCACGTTTTCAAGCTTCACGGTCTTCCCTCGTCGTTTCTGATAGGGGACCCCAATATGCGTCCCAGTTCTGGAGGGAATTTTGCTGTTTAATCGGGGCTTCCGTCAGCCTCTCATCGGGCTTTCATCCTCAGACCAATGATCAGGCTGACCGAGCCAATCAGATTGTCGGTCGTATCTTGCGTAGCCTGGCTTTCCGCAACCCCGCGTCCTGGGCAGAGCAACTCCCCGGGGCCGAATATGCCCATAATTCTCTGCCTACGTCCGCCACCGGTCTGTCGCCGTTTCACTGTTGCCTGGGGTACCAACCTCCCCTGTTTTCGTCTCAGGATTCTGAATCTAACGTCCCGTCCGTACGGGCTTTTATCCAGCGTTGTAAGTGCACTTGGAGAAGGGTGAGGTCAGCTCTCTGTCGTTCTAAGGTTCGTACCCAAAGAGCCGCTAACAAACGTTGTGTCAAGAGTCCGAGATATCTTTGTGGTCAGAGGGTGTGGCTTTCCACCCTCAACTTGCCACTCCAGTCTGTTTCCCGTAAGTTGGCTCCCCGGTTTATTGGTCCATTTCGGATTACTATGATTATCAGCCCAGTTACCGTCAAGCTTTCTCCTAACCTCCGTCGCATCCACCCCGTCTTTCACGTTTCGTGCATCAAACCTGTCGTGCGCGCCCCTCTTCGCCCCCCTCCTCCTCCCGTTCGTGTCGAGGGAACTCCGGTCTACAGAGTTCGTAGGCTCCTTGATATGCGCCGTCAGGGTCGTGGACACCAGTTTTTGGTGGACTGGTATGGTCCTGAGGAGAGAAGCTGGATTCCCTCCCGTGACGTCCTGGACCGCTCGCTCATTGATGATTTCCTCCGTACCCGCTAGGCCCCTCCCTTGGGAGCGCCAGGAGGTGCTCGTTGAGGGGGGGGTACTGTCATGAACCTGGTATCCTTCTCTCTCTCCCTCTTCTGGCCACACTCGCACTTACACACACATAACCACACGCACCTTCACTCACCCTCAGCCGTTCCTAGTTGCAACCAGCTATCGCGCTAATTCTCCCACACCTGTTCTCTCTTCCCTCTAATTCTGTTTGCTACTTCTAGCTTCCCCTTTTACCTGCTTCTTTGCCAGATTATTCCGTCAGTTATCTATGCAAGAGTCTCTCTCTCTCTCTCTCTCTTACCTAATTTTCCTGCCTTGTCAGACTCCTGCCTGGATCAGGTCTGTACGAATACAACTGTGTTTGCTGATTTACTGCTCACTCTACACTCTACCCAGTTTGCCTGCTGCTGACGGCCTGCCTGAGTCTTCTCCCCGCCAGCTGTATACCGTATCCTCTGAGAGATCGGAGACGTGTCACCGCCAGGCCTGGTCTTTCTGCTGTGCTCTGCCTCTGTTACTAGAAGATATGTTATTTTTCTCACCCCCGTATTGACGGCAGTTTCTGTTAATAATTTCAAGAAGGATTTCTGTTCATTTGGATTATTATTCTTTCTTTATTAA
>JACXGI010007506.1:0-37141 GCA_016801175.1 Esox masquinongy
CATCAAGTCCCCCAAAAGCATGTGGGAAAATGTGTTATGATCTGATGAAACCAAGATTGAACTTTTTGGCCATAATTCCAAAAGGTATGTTTGGCGCAAAAACGACACTGCACATCACAAAGAACACCATACCCACAGTGAAGCATGGTGGACGCAACATCATGCTTTGGGGCTGTTTTTCTTCAGCTGGAACCGGGGCCTTAGTCAGGGTGGAAGGAATTATGAACAGTTCCAAATACTAGGCAATTTTGGCACAAAACCTTCAGGCGTCCATTAGAAAGCTGAAGATGAAGAGGAAGTTCACCTTTCAGCACGACAACGACCCAAAGCACACATCCAAATCCACAAAAGCATAGCTTCACCAGAAGAAGATTAACGTTTTGGAATGGCCCAGCCAGAGCCCAGACCTAAATCCAATTGAACATCTGTGGGGTGATCTGAAGAGGGCTGTGCACAGGAGATGTCCTCACAATCTGACAGATTTGGAGTGCTTTTGCAAAGAAGAGTGGGCAAATATTGCCACGCCAAGATGTGCCATGCTAATAGACCCCTACCCAAAAAGACTGAGTGCTGTAATAAAATCAAAAGGTGCTTCAACAAAGTATTAGTTTAAGGGTGTGCACACTTATGCAACCAGGTTATTGTGAGTTTTTTATTTTTCCCCCTCAAAGATTTCAGTTTGATTTTCAAATGAATTGTTCACGTTATAGGTCACATTAAAGGTGGAAAAAGTTCTGACATGATTTATCTTTGTCTCATTCTTTTACATCACAAGAACCTGGCATTTTAACAGGGGTGTGTAGACTTTTTATATCCACTGTAAAATCTGGGGGGTTTCCAAAACTGTCATAAAACCTTCCAATGCCATCGCCTGTGATGTAAATAGCCAGCTAGTGCTCCCCGGGGTGATTGCTCGGATGTGTATTAACAATAATCATTGATGCAACATCTCGGACTGGTCCACTAGGTAGTTGGTCGCACGCTAGCACACCATAGAAATGAGTCCTAGATGAAAATTGCTTCACCACACCGGTCAGCTCTGCAATATTCATTTCCATGCCGTTTGGTTATTGTTTCCTAATAGTTCTCAACCCTGACTTGTCTCTGGTTTGACACTTCGATAATAGAGTAAAAAATTTAATAAACAACCAAATTAATTGTGTGGGGCAGTGGTTGTCTGAATCTAATCTCAAGTCGTACATTCAAGGTGCTGACCGCATTCCTCATCTGGAGCGCAGTTGAATGCATAAAGGGCATAGCTGTGTAAGAAGCCAGACCTGTCAATAGTCAAGGTTTGGTCCTTTAGGTGTTTTCCTGAAGCTAAGGCCAACTGGTAAAATTCACGCACTGCTGACCCCGTTGTGTAATCAGGGGCTGGAACGGTTTGCTAGGAAATTGCTGATCGTTTACATACATAGCCATAAATTCCAAATTATAATGTTTGAAATTAAATGGATTTTATGTGTAACTTCCTGTAAAACTGTCATTGTCCACCAATCCAACGACAATACATATTCCTAAAAATAGGTTTTCCTGGTTACAAATGCGACCCCCTTCCGGTAAACTAAATGTCTTCATACACACTCTTTCACTTGGGTACTTGGCATTGGTTGAGAGTAGCACTTGAGCGTGTCTTTCATGAAAAAGAATGATGCTGATACTGTGTGCAGACGATAACACACCTCCCCTAACCCCATGAGGCAGAACTCGTCTTTACAGCAGACCATCCTAACCTTTATGTCCACCCTGTTTAACATGAGTTTCTTTTGAAAGAAGGTATCACTATGAACAGGGCCGATGATTTCAATTGTTGTACTATCCACTGAATAGGCAGCCCTTTTCCTGAGTACATCGGTCTCTCCTGCCGGCTCCGTAACATCCATGTGATCTGCGGCATCCTTGAAAAACAAACCAGCTGAAAATTGTGTCTTTAATGTATCACATCCATAATTCAGAATGCTCTCTATAACAGCTCTGTAGGGGTATGTGTTGCTACTCTGGCTAATTAAATGATCACCCAAGGAGACATCCACTAGTGAAAATATGGTGGCTATCGGGTAGTTGATAACACCAACACGTGCTCCGGCATCAATATTAGTTCTGTCCGGTTTAGTGAATTTTACACGTAGGTACAACAAAGTATTGTTTAGGTGAACGTAGTCTTCGCCATTTCCTGCAATAATGAACTCTAGAGGGGCTCTGTCTGATATTGCTGATAGGGTTGGTATTTCAATGTATGAATTTTTCTCAGTAGATGTCTGTGTGAAAGGAACTGTGAATAAATCCAACTGTTTTCATACATTCACCAGGCATACGGTGTAGGAGTGCCATTGTCCTAAAATAGGTTCTTAATCAACCTTGTGGTGTTCCCTTTGAGTGTCCTCCGAATGGTAGGTTTTCTTTTAACCGTGGCTCTTGTTTTTGTCTCATTCTTGTATTTTTTACTCTTTGGTAGGCTCCTCCTACCAGGTGGTCTCTTTCTAACACCTCGAGTCATAACCATCAATCCTGATCCATCCTGCTGTTATGTTTGGTGTGCCATAACATTGCTGACAACCTCGCCAACTATATTCCTCGCTGCATTTTTCAAATGTGGCTTTGCTATTGAGAACCCACGCATCAACAAAGGTATTGCCATCCGGAAAAGCCCTCAGAAAAGGCCCCCAAGACCAGCCCCATACATTGCAGCACTACCATGACACCCTGGTAAATTGTCTGAAGGTCTGAAGTGTAATTTTGCAGTCACCTTTCCCACAACGAATGAAACCAACTGATTCTGATCAGAGATACGTAGTGTGGCTTTTCGTACATCACTGTGACAACTTCGTTCTTTTTCCCTGCAATATGTACAGTTCTCAACAGCAGGACATGGCTGTCCCCAACTCTTTGATGATCAATTATATCTGTGTAGATGTATAGGGTGTTAAACCCTGCCAGAATATTTGTGGGGAATGGGCCGTACCACCGTTCGCCTGGTTTTATGCCTAATATCTGTTCCAACTTTGGACTAAATTTGAAAATAAAATGGGGCTTGCCTTATAGAAAAATTCTATTTTTGTATTCATCATACCCCACCCATACACCATGTGGTTTTATGTAAATGTTGATCTCTGCCACTAGTTTTCCTATGCCATTGTAACAACCGATGTTGAGTTCATTTCCAAGTTTTGTCGTGTTTCGAGTCATGTAGTTTTCACACCATGTAAAAGTCTTCCACATATGCGGGTATTGGAATTCTATCAAAGACACTTCCCAATCACCTTTCAAATCTATACCTTTGGCAAATTTTGTGGTATAGCTCAAATTGTTTGGAAAGATATGTCTCGACGAGTTACTAGGCAGCGTTATGTAGAAACCGTCGTCACCCATTCTGGTCGCAGTTGATGTAAATGACATGATCCTGCAAATCCTAGTGTTTTATCCAGTGTCTAGGTCAAGGAATTGTTCCGATGCTATCCAACTGTTGAATTTCTCAGGCCAACAAAGCCATTTCACAAGACTCATTTTCTTCCCTTTCTGTACTTTCTCATCCAGAACTGCTTCCATTTTGAAAGTTTTATCCTTAGCCACGATTATTTTCAGTAATTCCTGTGCATAAAAGGTCCCAACGATCAAATCACCATCATAATCTTTTATTATATATACAGGAGGTACCCGCAGAATGCATTCTGTTATTGTAAAAAATGAACAACCCTTTTTCATAGCCTTTGGTAAATGCCCCTCTCAACATTGAGAGTCTCACAGTATCTCCAACTCGGAACATGTAACTTTGATTACCATTTCTCATCATTGTTGTACCATACAGGTTCTTGAGAACTAGTCTAATATTTTCTTTACGAACATCAATAGGCTTCATCTTAATAGACCGATGGTATCTATAGTTGTAACCATGAACTAAATCTTGAATAACCTCAACATAGCGATGAGTGTTGGCAGCTGTGAGATACCGCCACATTCATGATTTAATTGTTTTATTATATCTCAACGATACTCGCTTTGACATAATTTCCTGTAGCAAAATGTTTTATGTTGTACTTCTTCATTAACAATTCAAAATGTGAATAAAAAAACTTCTCTTGTCCGTTTGGACTTTTTGGGGTGTTCTTCCTTCTTGTAATGACTTCAAATGCTCGCTTTACCTCGATAGCGCTTTTATTTCTCTGCACATAAATCCATGCGTATTTGCTTAATACATCTATGCATGTTAACATAAATTTAATGTTATCGTTTTCCACACTATAAACATTCATGTCAACCAAATCCAGCTGAAATCGTGAATTTATATCATGAACAATAACTCTATTTCTTTGAAAATGTATAGCTACAGGCCCATGTAGCATGTATGTATCCTGGGCGAGTAGCCAGTCGTTTGCCTTGCCACTTTTGAGAATCTCCACGGTTTTCTCTAAGTATGCTCTTTTCAAATCATTTGATACCCACATATGCACCAGGGTTTGACAGGTCGTAGTAAATACTTTTTATAACCTGTTCAGACATCGTAGAGCATTGGGTCAATAATGAGAAGTAATATATGTTTAACATCGTTTTACATGAATCTTTGGAATTACACGTCATCCAAGGATTTCAGAAAAGCTACACAAACATTCAGATTTCTGCTGATTAGAAAATCTATAAACATACGTAAACACACAACAGGTGCCCAATTTTAAAGTCTTCGTTGTCAGCTTTTAAAAATGTTAGACGTTTATACAAGAAGTTGTTTAGATCATTTGATTCAACACCGTTTGACAACAATTGCGGCCAGTCATCAGATGTGTTCATGACCGTTTCCATATGCTTGTTCAGATTGTTAAAACGCTTTATACTGACATGGTCTTGGTTATTAAAAAGTCTACAACCATCAAATCAACTCTTGATAGCTTTGTGCACCAACTGTTTAATCGTGAAAGCCACATACAATTTGTTTAGAAACATGTAGACACGACAACTGAAGTTACCCACCCTTAGACAGCAGTCTCTTTGATTTCGTCGCACCAAGACTCTACTGCGTCGCATATAGCTTCCTCTTTAAATCTATCCATTATTCTCCCTATTCTCACTCAGTCTCTGTTTGATGTTCGGCTTCGACTTGAGTTCATGCAGAAACTTCTTTGCTGCCACATGAACTTTGGTCAGCCGTGCTTGAAAACCAGATGCATGCAAAGCCTTGACCAGCACATGTTTCAGTCGCAGTGTTAAAACTGTCTCCACAATGTCATCATAATGGGTCTCTGTGTTAGCTTAAGGCGGGGCTTCAGGGTTGTAGGTCAATTGCAGTCATACTCTAACACACCAACATTGTCAGGAAACAGTTCCAATCTAACAGAGTCATACTGTTTCATTCCGTCAATTACTTTAAACAGTACATCTACCGTATTATGTGTGCCCTGTTTTGGGCCCAAATAAAACACTTTTCGAAAGGCGGTCCATAAAATGGCATTAAAGAACATTTGATAAGTCACACCAGCTCTTGGCCTTCAGATAATTCATAAAATGCAACCTCCGGTATCTCAGGGTTGAAAATGAATTCCACTCCGGTGCCAACATATCCTGGTGTAGTTGATGAATTCGGGGTAAACTCTGCACCGGTTTCTTCGGAGCTGGCATGTTGATCACGTATTTGCCGTCCATTTGTAATCTCTTGCCAACTCGCTGAGTAGCGGTTAAGCTGGTAGCTTTCAGTGGTGTTTCACCCAAAACGTTGATAGCCGCGCAATCCGCCATGGTTTGTAATGTGTACGTAAGTTTACTCAGGCAAGACTGAATGACCATCACCGGGGTCTGCGTAGTTTAAATACACAGACCACGCCAACCACCTATGGCCTCATAAAACATGAAAGTTTAACACCCACTGGTTATAAGACATTTGTTGTAGCACTTCTTGGAACAAAAAATGCCGGAATTTAGCATTGCTGAACCCTGGCACCCTTTTGTTAAACATCAAACATCTTGCCGCTGACATAACACCTATTAATTGCCTGGGAATTTCACATCCGGAACACTAAGACCCATTTGTTAAGCATCAAACATCTCGCTACTGTTATAACACTTGTCTGGGGTGTTTATCAATCGTTGTAAAACATAAAACATGAACACAACAATGCAATCATAAATTACAAATTCACTGGACATGCATACATCATCCCAGAAGTCCCGCCCTAACACACGTCATACAGGAAGTCCATACGTCACACAGGAAGCCCCACCCAGCAAATCGGAAGTCCCGCCTACCAAACCGGAAGTCCCACCCACCTGTCAAATCAAACTGGAAGCCCCGCTCACCAGGGTCATAAATCAGCAAAGTGACAGAAGCCACCCTATGTTTCTACTTTTATTATTACAAGCCTACATTTCACAGTTACTGTCATAGAATTTCTTTGACTGATGTATTCTTAATTCTATAAATGTATAAAGGAATTACTGGTTTAAGTATCAGGTACATGAAATGGTACTGAGTCCCCATGTTTAGATAAGAAAAGGAATGTGGGAGAGGGGGATCTGAGGGGTATACTACGAAGGGTGTTCAACCTATTTAGATTTAACTCGGGGTTATCTAGGAAAGTCAGGGTTGACAAACTTTGATTGCCTAAAGTGGTGTTAAACAGTACTACGACGGTGATTAAAATGTTGGTTAGTTGACTCGGTGTTAACTTACTGGGGTTTGTGCGCGTTCGCCTAAAAGGGGCGCATTTGGCAACGCAAGCTGAGTTTTTGCACAATGACTTATGCTCCGTCTTCTTTCCTGGAAGTATGCACGTTTATATAGAAAGGTTATGAGAAGTTTAAAGAAAGGTTAACGCCTAAATCTAACACTGTGGCGGCCAACAAAGCCAGGGAGGCTTGTTGGCAGCGTACTGATGACAGTAAATTCGTGAGAGCAGTGTTCTTGTCCTATGTTCTCTATTTTGGCTTACAGACTCTTCTTTTATTTGTAGTATGTTTGAGATGTAAGGACAAGTAAAATAGTCTATCTAAACATGTGAAAACAATTAAGATAATTCAGTTATGACTTACACATGGGCTACGTCTTTGAAATTGACCCATTACTCACTGTTAATTATTTAAGATCTACTCCATAGAACACCTAGGTTGCAGGGCTACCTGTATGAATTTAATGATCAAATACCTGAACATTAATGCTGTGAAATGAATTCCTATTCACATAACCCCCCTCATGTTCTCCCAGAGGCGCTTAATGAGGATATGCGTACGGTCAATCGCACTAATCACCCTCGGGATTCCTATGGAAAAAACTGTCTTCTGTATATAGCCTAGGCCCAGTATATTGCATATTAAAATAGACCAAGTATTTTTTGCTAATTACTTGCGATCACATAAAAAGCATACTTGATCTCAAGAATGCTTAAATGGCCAGGGAATACAACAAACGCATCAAGCAGTTTAGTGAGAGCTACCACCTTGCGAACTGCACGGCATAGCCGACAGTATTCTTGCTCAGATGTTCAGCATCACAGATGAAATGAACATGAAATGTCCACTGGCAAAATATCGCAAAGCACGACACACTGCTCAACATGAGCGCATTACTCCGGCGAGTGGCATTGGAGACGTCTGGCCCTAGAAGCCGGCAAAGTTACCAAATTCCCTCAGATGAGAATCAATGTCGTTATTAGAAAATACCATCGGGATATACTAAAAGTTACACGGACTTTAAACTCCCTCGCCCAGCGGAGTGAGCGTCTCGCAATCCGTGCGGCAATGTTGATTGGGTCTTCCAATGTGCCGGACCTTTTGTGGGTGGAAGGGAAGTTACCTTGATAACCAGCTGGTTACCTCGCTTCATAGTATACCCCTCTGGCCCCTGTCTATTTGTTTATGGTCATCATTGAATGGTATCAGTAGATCAGTGGGTCCTCCGTCAATCTGTCCATCTGTTTAAACCATCAGTGTATCTGTTCTTTGTCCAGATAGTGTGTGTCCCTTCTGAGTTGAATAGGTTGCCTTACAGTGTCCTTAGTTACAGGATAGAGGAAGACACAACCGGGGGTAGGAAGGGATAAGGAGCATGGTGTTGTCTTATAGGATGAATATGCAGATTCCTACCAATACCCCTTTTACTGTATAAGTACTGATGATTGTTCTGTGTTACTTTAGAGATGTCTCAAGGTTTATTTAGTAAGCTTTGATACCTCTCTCCTTGCAAGAAATAAACTGCTAATTGTGCCAAGAGAATTTTGTCTCTATACTTACTTCCTAAAGAGTTCTAATTGATGGAATTGCCATCATATTACTTGTGCAATAGCCTACAAATTTCAAACTCTCCTAATAACCTATTGTTTGGGCTACATCTTTACAACAAGGCATGTAGAATTTGGAGCTTGTAATTGTGGCAACCAGTAATGTATCATATGCTGGTTATGCTACAAGGATCACGAATATCACACACACTGCCCAACAATGGTAAAGTTAAACATAGATTGAAGTTAAAATGGAGTTACAAAGCACCCACATGGCCATTCAGTGTGCATATGTAATGTTTAGTCTGTGTGACTCAAGGTGCCACTCTGCTGCATGGATATTTCGCTATAAAGATGGACATATCAATCACAGTTGAGAGAATGAGACATATATAGGAACTGATACCACAAGAATGTGCACGTAAAGCAGAGGTGAAGACAGAATATGACACGCACATTGCAGGAGTGACTTAATGAAAGTAATTCAATATATGTATTATTATTATTATTTAAAATGGACACTGGACACATCCAAAGTAAGGAACATGTTGAAGCTTTCAATGTAACATCTTTACATTTAGAAAATGAAACATTGTGGGCAATTACTAACATAATTAATTTCATTAAAGTTTTATTTTTGATAGTCATTAGAAAGTTGACAAGCAGCAATTAAATGTATTGATGTATATAATGTGAAAACATATAGTTTAATCTAAAAACACTGGCTAGAATGCAGGCTGCTCCAATGAGAGCCACGACCCCGCCAATTAATCTTGCTGATGTGCCGTTTTCTGCAGCCTGCCGAACTTGTGCAAATACAATGTTTTAATCAATCAGAATGAACAGGAGAATTTTTATTTAGTAATAGCATCGGCAAAGATGCTAATCCATTTCCAAAAAGTTGGGACGCTGTGTAAAATGGGAAGCAAAACAACGCAAATATGTGCAAATCATTTAAACCCTTCATTCAATAGAAAATAGTACAAAGACAACATCAAATCTTGAAACTGAAAATATTTATTGTTCCTTGAAAAATATATGCCCACTTTCAATTTTATGCCAGCAACACATTTAAAAAAAGCTGGGACAGGGGCAACAAAAGACTGGAAAAGTTGTATAATGCTAAAAAACTAAACCTGGTGGAACATCTCACAACTAGTTAGGTTAATTGGCAACAGGTCAGTAACATGATTGGGTATAAACAAAGCATCCCAGAGAGGATGAGTCTTTCAGAAGTGGGAAGGGGCTCACCACTCTGCAAAAGACTGTGTGGGCAAATAGTGCAAAAATGTAAGAATAAAGTTTCATAATGTAAAATTGCAAAGAGTTTGGAGATCTCATAATCTATGGTACACCATACCTTTAAAAGATTCAGTGAATCCCGAGAAATCTTTGTACACAAGGGACAAGGCCGAAAAACAATATTGGATGGCCGTGATCTTCGGGCCCTCAGGGGGTACTGCATTAAAAACAGACACGATTCGATAGTGGACATCACTGCATGGCCTCAGGAACACTACTGAAAACCATTGTCTGTGAACACAGTAAGTCATTGCATCCACAAACGCAACTTAAAACTCTACCATGCAAAGAAAAAACCAGATACAGTTGTGCTCAAAAGTTTGCATAACCTTGGAGAATTGGTAATATACGTACCATTTGTAAAGAAAACATGAGTGAGCATGCAAAACACATGTCTTTTATTTCTTATGGGATTCACATTCAACTGTAGGTCGTAACAGAATGACACAATCATAAAGCAACATGGCAACAATGAAAGAAATGAACATACCCCTGTTCAAAAGTCTGCATAACCTTAGTTCTGTGTATTGCCTTATACTGTGTATTGCCCCCTTTAGCATCAATGACAGCGTGCAGTCTTCTGTAATAGTTGCCTATGAGGCCCGAATTCTTGCAGGAGGTAGAGCTGCCCTTTCGTCTTGGCAAAATGTCTCCAGATCATGAAAAGTCTTTGGTTGTCTTGCATGGCTCAATGATATTAAGGTCAAGAGACTGTTATGGCCACTCCAGAACCTTCCCTTTTTCTGCTGTAACCACTGGAGGGTCAACTTGGCCTTGTGGTTAGGGTCATTGTCGTGCTGGAAAGTCCAAGAGCGTCCCATGCGCAGATTTCGTGCAGAAGAATGCAAACTGTCTGCCAGTATTTTCTGATACCATGCTGCATTCATCTTGCCATCAATTTTCACAATATTCCCTCGAGCCTTTAGAACTCACACACCCCCAAAACATCAGAGAGCTACCACCATGCTTCACAGTGGGGATGGTATTCTGTTCACTATAGGCATTCTTGACTGCTCTCCAAACATAGTGCTTACGGTTGTGACCATAAAGCTCTCTTTTGGTCTTGTCACTGCAAATTACAGTATGCTAGAAGCTGTGAGGCATGTCAAGGTGATGTTGGGCATGTTGTAACTGGGCTTTTTTGTGTCACTGACGCAGTAACGGATTCTTTCTGGCAACTCGACCATACAGCTCATTTTTGTTCAAGTTTCGTTGTATTGTGCTCCTTGAAACAACCACAGCGTCTTTTTCCAGAGCAGCCTGTATTTCTCCTGAGGTTACCTGTGGGTTTTTCTTTGTATCCCGAACAATTCTTCTCGCAGTTTTGGCTGAAATCTTTCTTGGTCTACCTGACCTTGGCTTGGTATCAAGACAACCCTGAATTTTCCTCTTCTTAATGTTAGAAATCAGCCGTTTCATATAGTGGTTGAAATAATGAATCACATATCCGGTTGTCAAGGGAGAGAGTAATTCAATTATTTATTGCAGCATTAGATAGTCTTGTTCATGAGGTTACGGACCTGGTCTTCCTTACACAACCTCAATCTCATCTCACTCAATCTCAAAGAAACTTCCGGTTGTCCTCACCTTAATTGACATCCCAAACAGAATACACATTAGCCCATTGGCTATTTACTGTCGCGCTTTAAATGAACGTGACTTCCTGTTTACGGATAAACAGATGGTCTTTTTTTATCTAAATATATAAAAGCATACACTTCGACATTAATAAGTGATTGAACAGTACTGACTGGCATTTACAAGGCTTTGGATATCTTTTTATAACTTTTCCATCTTTATAAAGTTCCATTACCTTGTTACGCACATTTTTTGACAGTTCTTTTCTGCTCCCCATGGCTCAGTAACTAGCATGCTCAGTGCATCCACATGAGAGGTAACAAACTAATTGACTATTTATACACAGACACTAATTGCAATCTAAAAAGGCACAGGTGTTGGAAATTCACCTTTAATTGCTATTTCACCTGTGTGTGTCACCTTGTGTGTCTGTAACAAGGCCAAACATTCAAGGGTATGTATGATCAGGTCCATTTGGGTGATTTCTGTTATCATTATGATTTAAAAAGGAGCCAAACAACTATGTGATAATAAATGGCTTCATATAATCACTATCCTTAAATAAAAGACAATTTTTTTGCATGATCAGTCATATTTTCAAAATCAATGCTTAAATTTGACTGAGGTGAAGTATAAAACTGTCCTGTGATCTGACAAATCAAAATGTGAAATTATTTTGAGGAATAATGGACGCCGTGTCCTCCAGGCTAAAGAGGAAAGGGAACTTCCGGGTTGTTGGCAGCGCACAGTTCAAAAGCCAACATCCATGATGGTATGGAGGTGCATTAGTGCACATGGCATGTGTGAATTGCACATCTGTGAAGGCACCATTAATGCTGAATATAAACAGGTCTTGGAACAACAAATGCTGCCATCCATACAACATCTTTTTCAGGGAAGGCCTTGCTCATTTCAGCAAGACAATGCTGAACCACATTCTGCACGTATTACAACAGCATGGCTCTGTAGTAAAAGAGTCCGGGTGCTAAACTGGCCTGCCTGCAGTCCAGACCTGTCACCCATTGAAAACATTTGGTGTATTATGAAATGAAAAATATGACAAAGGAGACCCCAAACTGTTGAGCAGATGTGTGTCCTCTATCGAGCAAGAATGGGAATACATTTCACTTTCAAAACTACAGCAATTGGTCTCCTCAGTTCCTAAACGCTTACAGAGTTTTGTTAAAACAAGAGGAGATGCAACACAGTAATAAACATGCCTCTGTCCCAACTTTTTTCAAACATGTTGCTCGCATCAAATTCAAAATGGGCATGTATTTTTCCAAAAACAATAACATTTCTCTGGTTCAACATTTAATATGTTGTCTTGGTACTATTTTCAATGAAATATAGGGATTAAATGATTTGCACATCAATGCATTTTGTTTTTATTTTACACAGCGTGTAAAAAGGGTTGTATATAATATGCAAAATAAGTACATCAGTTACACTTGACAAATATTAATGATGGTGATTTTACTAATATTTTACATTATTTTCCACTCTGATCACAGTACACCCCTGATTTCAACACAAGCTTAGTTTAGTTCCTACCTGTAGAGACTCAGCCCTCCCGTATCTCAGCTTAGTGACAAAGTGCTTACAGTTCTCGGTAGTGTTGCAATGTGTTTACATAAGCCTGGGCCTTCTTCAGTATTTCACAGATGGGTCGGACCTGGAATAATAATTTTAATGTGAAAAATATAGGTCAGTAGGCAGACTCTTATCTTATCCTAACAGTAGTATATGCACACATTTTGATATACAGGACATACATGGCCCCAGTGTAAAAGCAACCCACAATTATCGCATTGCAAGCACCATGTTCTATTAACTTAGCTGAACACACTGAATAAACGGACCCTGCTCAAAGGAGTGCACTATGATGAGAATTGGGTGTCATTAACACTAGAACCGCCAGGCCTTTTAGACCCCCAGTATCCGCCAGAGCCAACGCCGTTTGGCGTCATTAGCATACGAATCGTCCCTATTAGCATACACATTCTCCTCTGCAGCATCACCAGACAACCACAGCATCAGTTCATCTACTGTGTCGTTATCACACTATATAGAATAGTCTAAAAAATAATTAATTACAGAATTTGTTTTAAATGGTTAATGAATTTGAACAATACAAGAATGTGCTTGTATTGAAGGTCTTATCATACAAAAAAAAGATTAAGAAATGAATACAAAGAACGATTATTTCGAAGAACACAGTTACAGTATTTTAATTCGTTTATTAGGCTGTACAAAATGAAATTTACACAACATTTAAATAATTCAAGGAAAAATCCATTAGAATTTAGTTTTCATCCCGTTTTGATGATGTATAAGGTAAAATAACAGACATTTTCAACCAGTTTGCAAAGATCAAAGGATATACACATGAATAGCAGTACATAGGCCTAAAGCACGGACGCTTGATAAATACGTTACATTTTAAAGGATGGGTTACATAGGTTACAGCATATTCATGGAAATAAAATGTATAGATCCAAGTATATGTAGCCTCTTGCATTGTTCTACAATGGCATAGGCTCGGGCATATGGCAACACAGCCATCTCTTCAAGTAAAAATATTACAGTGTATTATTCAAAGAATTTTATTTGAAAATTCGATTAGCAGAGTAAAAGGATGATCAAAGGATGATTTACAGTAGCCTACATGAATAATGAAATTGACTATTTGATAAAATATAGAAAAGTCATTTGTCGATTGTTTTGGACGATGTGGGCTATAAATACCTATGCATTTATGCATCTCGTTCGATCTTTATCTTTCCGCTCTACAGCACACAGCTTCAGGGGTTTGTGTGAACAAGACCGGCAAACAAAACGGTTGCATTGCACACTGTTTTCATTGGTCTTGTTCCGTGAGCACTTGCCGACTTGACACTGTGTCATCTTGCCGGGTGTGAGCTGCTGAGGCTGGGGAAGAGGAAGAGTTGGACGTGCTGCCTCCTTGGCGGCATGCTTGTTTGGATGTCTTGGCTTTCATTTAGTTTTCATGAACCTCACATGCCAGATCCATTATGAAATGTCTTCTGCAGATGTCTTGTTGAGATATTGCTTGTACAGTGTGTTTTGATTTCAGCCATGTCTAACAGGCGGTAGAACACTGCAACAGGTCAGCGAACCGTTTCCAAGCGTAGTCTTCTTGCCACCTTGTCGTCAAAATGCAGGTGTCACATAATCTCTCTGAAGCGGTGGCATGTGGCATGGTCTCTCGGAAAAAGTCCACTCCATATCAATCGGAACAAAATGACACATCTATGCTCTTCCCACCATATGCGCCGAGGACATACAAGAGTGCAATGAATGCTCTGAGTTCATCAGCAGACGTTCCACGTACTCCCTTCTTTTCTGTACACAAGAGTAACAGTACAATCTCTGATGTGCTGCAGCATCAGCACGTCACACAAACAAAGAAAACTGTAGAGTGCTCTGCCAATGTGTCTTCTGGCTTTGGTTGTTGGACCTGTCTTCCTGGTGTGCTCTCATTGCTTTTCTACGCAAATCGTGCCGTCACTCCCTCACAGTGGCAGTTGGGGTCACTGTTGGTTCGGTTCTGTTTTTTTTGTGATGATGCTCAGGCATTGGAGGTGGTGGCTCAAAATCAGAATCAGATGAAGACCCGACATCAGACCCGTCGATTTCGGGATCTATTTCTGATCCTCCATCTGACTCCATCTCATTAAAATTTTGCAGCATCTGCAATGCTGTCAGGGCGTTCTTTCGTTGGGTTCGGTTTGCCATTGTGAACTAAATGCTGTAAATTGTGTCTGAGTTGTGTCTGACTTGCTCACCGAGTTCAGATTATATATAATTTCTACCCTCATCATCATTCTTCATCATTACTCTTCAATCACATGGTTAGGTGTGTCTGGTTTTATTGCACCCATTCAACCAATGTTTATTGAGCTTTTATCTGGGGTTATCGCTTACAGTAGCCTACATGAAAATATAGAAAAGTAATTTGTCGATTGTATTGATGTGGGCTATTATAACCCACACATTTACACATGAATCAATCTCATATGTTCAAACACAATCCTTCTGGCCCACATTCAGCACACAGCTTCAGAGGTTTGTGAGCAGACAGTTTTCATTAGTCCTGTTCCGTGTGCACGGAATATTATTTAATAATAATTCAGTGTAATTCATTTGATGATTTACATACGAAGCTGAATCTTCTGTAAAATAATCAGCAAAGATTCCTACACAGATGATAGGCTATGTTTGAAATTTTGTTTCTCCTAATAAAAAACATAAATTTGTAATACATTATTGAATTGTTGAGAATATAATTTGTATTATGTTTCAAAAACAATTAATTTGTTGAATAGTCAAGAATATTGTTTGTATTTCGTCTCGCAAATAATTTTTTAGCCTAATACATTTGATGAATTGCATAAAAAGCTGCATCTTTCGTAATCAATGCAAATTTAAAGACAGATAGGATATTTGATATTTTGTTTCTCTCCTATTGAAACACAGTAACGTGTGATAAAGTTGTAGAATTGTCGAGGCTATCGTTTGTATTTATGTTGTTACTTCCTTCAAATTCAAACAAGGCTCTGATCTTTTATCTGGGCGTATTGCCCATTCATCCATTGATGTCATTCATTCAGTGAGGGGTGATTAGTGCCAGGGTACCTTTAGCGGCTTCCTGGGTACCAACGCCAAGTGGCGTGTGCATTTTAAGGATTAAGTCAGAAAGCGGGATAAAAAAAACAAGTATATTATCTCTAAAAAGTTTTCGGTTTGTGCGTTTAGAATTATGACAATAGAACAGTGTAATAGAACTGCCAAATGCCTACGCCAATTGGCGCTGGAGTTTGTAATTAAAATAAAACTGCATAAGTTTAAATAAGTTGATAAGAATGTCTTCTATATTACTTATATGTAAATGTACTGAAAGGTACTTGTAATCCAGCTTGTTGTTCACATGCCATTGATCATCTCCCACCACATCTCAGATCTTTTCCTTCTTCACCCTGGCCTCGTTACTGCACACAGACCCTACGCTGTTGAACCCAGCTCCAGTCACCTCGGCTGGGTATAAGAGACAGGAGAGCAAGGACAGAGTCAAAAGGAGTGGGTGCACAGACAAGACAAGCAACTATGCAACATTTTGTAAGTGCCATAGTTATTTACGATTTTGATTACATCATTTTCTATTATAAATGACATATGTGTGCTTTATCTATGTAGGCTACTGGGAAGAGATACACTCCCACTTTATAAAACGGCCATGTCCCTTCTCCAATAAGAACTAAGTGTTAATCAAAAAAGCCCCAACTCTACAAACATATTTAAAATTTGTAACTCTTATTTGGATCTTTCTGAATTGTTTGGACTTCGTTAAGCAAATTAAGTGTAGCTAGTTCAGTCAGGGAATCCGTGTGGGCACTGGCTCAACGATGCATCAGATGAGTTAAGACCCTTCCAACAGTCTCAAGATTCCCCTTAAAGGGATAGTTCGGCCAAAAATCATATATGGGTAAAAGTCCACTTACCCCGAGTTGTTCCTTAAGGCACATAGTCATTTTTTAAAGCAATCCATTATTCAGCTCTGTCCCAGTCCATAATTAGTATTATTAGCTTCGTCCAAATTCATGAATGGAAACGGTGCGTACCACTATACCTAAGCTGCATCGCAAGCGGAAAACAACTCCAAAACACTTCAAACTACATTCGGTAATCTGTTGCACAAGCATCTATTTTTTTAAACTGTATTCTGACAACAGCCAACGGAATTGGGTGAATTCAAACTGGCACTAGCGAACTACTTCCTATAGCCACCACACACATCTTCTGTTCTTCGGCAGTGATGTCATGGAGGTGAGCGTGAACTTTAGCCTCAACAAGCTATGTGAAGATAGATTGTTTCGCCTAGATGAACCGTTTTTGTCAATGGACTTCAGCATTATATTGTAATTGTGGGAAATGCCGTGGTCATGTTTTGTTGGTAACACTTTCCGATAAGGGTACATGAACTACCATTAACGAATACAGTAGTTAATATGAATGAATGATGAGCAATGACATGAACAAACAGTTAATAATGATAACACTTAAATTATTAATGATTTACAAATGCATTAACTAACTGTGTGTAGTGCATTTGTTCATGTTGACACAAGACATAAACTCATGTCGTTTTTTGCGGGAACACACAGTTTGTACTGTAATTGTGTAATGCAGGACATGCAGTCATGTAGCTAGTTGTTTGCATGAATAGGCTAAGTACTATACATTATTCATAAGATAATCCAATTTGTTAATATGATTACAGTGCGGCAACCATTATTACTAAGGTAGGCTGGCTACTTGCGTCTTAAAATAGGTGTGACGCGCACAAAACGTATGATCGCATTTAGGGTTATGTATTGGTTGAAATGGAGATACATTACATATATTAAAGGACACTTATGGTTCGCCAGTAGGGGGCAGAGAGACGTGTTCGCATTGCGTTGGGACTGAATTAGATCCAAACAAACACCTGCACGTTCTGGTAACTCTTGAAGGAAAAGCCATGTTTTCTTATAATTTATCCTGTTTTCCAGGTCGGTAATGTACAAAAGTACACTGGACATTTCGATACTTGCCTGTTGAAGTGTATGTAGAAAGTTGGAAAAGCATAGTAATTTTATAACTATGAACTAGACAGAAAACCCATGTTAAATGTAAAATGCCATGATGGTGGTGCCTTCCTTTGAAAAAAAGGTAATTTGTTTCAGTACTGTATGAACATTTTATTTTCGAAAACAACACTCCTGACAATATCCCCAGAATTAATATAATTGAATTTTGTAATTGTATTGTTTAGGAACTTTGCAATTGTTGCACTGTAAGGGTTAGCGATTAGCTAGTTCCTGTTAGCTGGCTCCAGTTAGCTGTATGCTAGCTCCAATCAAGTGTGTTAGTGTCGGTTAGTTAGTGTCGGTTAGGACTTTGCTAGCTTGCTCAGCCATGTTATATTCGTGTTAACACATTAAGGTAATTTGCAATTGTCTAATCCTTTTACCAGATTTTACTACACAAGCTGAACATGAAGATGTTTTACACATAAGTACAACATTACTGCTGTATAAGAACTTTGTGAAATATGTGATGTAAAAAGTTAAATTTGACTGACTGATTAGTGTGACTGTTTTTTTTTTGCATAAGACTTGCCTGCTTACACTTCTACTGAAAATACATTACTCATCTCATACTCTCATACTCATACTCAAAATACATACTCATGATGTCCATGTTTCCAGAGTGGTTGTTGTTTTACAAATTGTCTTTATAGCCTACACTTAGTTAATCCTGTCATTCTTGAAGGGAGGATTATGTGCTACCACTAGTATTCTAACACCAAACCATTACTCTTTTGGCCCACTGAGTAACCATTGAGCCGGAATAAAGCATCAATAAAGGATGCCTCACTATTAGGTAATTATTTTGTGTCCCTTTAAGTAAAGTAATGAATTATTCTACCCTAACAATCACTAACTAATGACACATGGGTAGCTATAAACCCTTAATAACTGATACTTCACCATTAGTTAATTATTTTGTTAATTCTTTCCATAAGGAAAGTGATGAATTATCATACATTAATTATCACTAACTAACGACATGAGTTCATGTTCTGTTTCACCATGAACCAATGACACTACACTCTCTTAGTTAATGCATTTGTAAATCATTAATAAAGTAGGGGTTATCATTACTAACCGTTTGTTCATGTCTTTCTTCATCATTCGTTCATGTTAACTACTGAATTTGTTAATGGTAGTTCATGTACCCTTATAGGAAAGTGTTACCGTTTTGTTTGCTAAGAAAGTAACAAGGGACGTGGAAGAGGAGACTTGAGGTTAGACTCATTGCCATATCTTAATACACAGTTGTGCAAACTATGGCTTATTGCCATAAATTACCATGTTGTGGGCAAATCAATGGAGCAACTTCGCCATTGAGACATACGAGTATGTGAGAAACATTTTACTGCAGTAGATCGTGACCCACGTTCACTTAGAAGAGGACTAAAGGCGAATGCAATTCCATCAAGTTACCCAGTTCAACCCATGGAGACAAGACAGAGTGTAAATAATACATCCGATTGCTACGTTATAATACACAAAGTACACATTGCCTCCGGATATTCTGGGCAAGGTTTGGAGATTAACTGGTTCACTATCGCCCCCCTCCTCAGCTGCTGTCCGAGCCTCTAGTTCGATCAATTCATCCTCTGTGTATTCTGGTTTGAACAAGTAAGGCTCTATCCCCCGATGAGTGTACTTCCTGGTTGTATTCAAAGTCAGACGTAATATGTATGTATTTTCCTCTCTCTCAAGCAAATAAAGTTAGACTGTCTGAGGTGAATATCAGCGACAAAATAGGTAACTTCCTTTCTAGCTAGCGAATACTAACTTTTGTTTACTGTGACGTACAGTATACACTTCCTCTTCTCAAAAGAATGCATGGATTGCATATCATCCCTGCTGGTTCTACCATCTACCGGCAGGACAGGACTTCGGAGTCAGTTAAATGTAAGGGTGGAGGGGTCTGCATTATGGTTAACTCTTGCTGGGGCACAGACGTTGCAGTACTTTCAACTAAATGGTCACCAGACCAGGGCTAACATGATAAAAGTTTTGCCAAAATACTACCAGCACATTAACTTCCCTACCCGGGAGGATCAAACTCCTGACCATTGTTATTCACAAATATGAAATAGCTACATCCCCCGTCCGGCTTTTAGTAAGGCAGATCATACGTCGTTTTTGCTCCTCCCATCCCATAGACAACACCCAAAACAGGATAAACCGGTTTTCCGGGCAATTCAACGCTGGAATGAGGGATCCATTACCACTCTGCAGGACTGCTTTGAAACAACAGATTGGCAGTTGTTCTGTGATGCAGCCGATGGGGACATTGATGAATACACAAACTCTGTCTCAGCATATATCTCCAAGTGCATCGATGATGTCGTACTGAAGGGAAATGTTTGGACTTTCCCCAACCAAAATCCCTGGGTAAATGTGACAGAATTCAGGAATAGGGACCTATTGCAAAATTTGAGTTTTGCATTTTTTTCATTTTATAAAGGTCCAGATTCAGAGCTTTGTAATGGTATATAATACAATACTATTTGATACGTTTATGGGAAAGATATGCTGCTTTAAAAGTTAAGAATCTGCTCTACTTAGTTCTGAGAAAAAAAGCCTTAAAAGATTCACACTTGCCAGAGAGCTGGTCTTTGTTGACGCCCATTCAGCGTAGTTCACACCCTCTTAGGCCTTAACCCCACCCAGCTATTTAAGTATTCAAATGGAGACACTCTGACCTTATGCTAAACTGGTCTGGTTAGTCTCTAATAAACACAGTATATCAAACCAAATAAAATGTAATTAAAGTTTTTTCACATGCACTTGACACATCAGGTAGAAACAGTACAGTGAAAGGTAATGTGGCTTAGCAGTAGGATTCATAGTAAATAGTAGCAGCAATGTAAGTGCAGATAGTTTGAGAGTGCAGGTGGACAGCCACTGAGCCGTTTAGCAGTCTTACTGTACTGATGGACTGAGTTGTCCACATCACTTTTTTTGTCTACTCATAATAGCTGGTCATAATCACGCACACACCTGGATGAATGACTGGTCAATCAGGTAGTTAATTACCGAAATAAGTGATTTGCATACTTGTGAAGACAATGGAAACATAACAATAGCTTGGCATAATCACCCCTCCCCTGAAACACACTAATTTATCTGCACTGATGGTTCAGCTAGAAAGCCAACATACAAGAAATGTTACAGTATTATTAACTAAAGTATAGCTAATCATCAGGCAAAGCTAGCTACCCAACGAACAAGCTAGACACCAAGAAATGTTAGCTAGCTGGTGAGTTAACATTGTTACCTAGCTAGCTAACATCAACAGTAACTTCAGTAGCTATAGCTAGATAACTAGCAATGCAAAGGACTTTGACAACTTTCTGAAAAGGAATTCTGTAGTTAGTTAGCAAACGTTAGACTTACCCGTATACAGTTAGGAATGTTTTGCGGCAGATGGAATAATCCTCTGACAACATACGAAGTCCTTTATTGTTTACGTTTGGTCTGTTGACTTCCATTGTCTCTGTCATGGATCCCATGGTTGCCCTTTGTTTGGTAAAGTAATCCATGGACAGTTGTTTTATACAAGACGAGCCAGCGTTTTATTTTTCGGCCATCCCCGCATTTGCAATGAAATGCCCGTATTTTGTCAATTTCCTTCTCATACACTGCAGGATATTCCACTGATTCCATCACACGGTCAACACCTGTGACAACTCTACATCTCTTGTTCTCTGACAACGTTTTCAACAGTATCCAAGTCTGGGGTTTCCGCATCATTGTCCGATTCATCTTCCCGAGTCTTGCGGCAGATGGATTATTCCATCTGCCGCAAAACATTCTTAACTGTATACGGGTAAGTCTAACGTTTGCTAACTAGCTACAGAATTCCTTTTCAGAAAGTTGTAGCTAGCTACTAGCTATAGCTACTGACGTTACTGTTAATGTTAGCTAGCTAGGTAACAACGTTAACTTACCAGCTAGCTAACATTTCTTGTTGTCTAGCTTGTTCGTTGGGTAGCTAGCTTTGCCTGATGATTAGCTATACTTTAGTAAATAATACTGTTTTTGGCATTATTGTTCTCCAGAATGTATTCTCTCACAACTTGTTCCCACTCAAATTTGTTAACAACGGCAGCTAAATTCAGGGAAGTGATTCAGATCTCAAGCAACGCGTTCGCACTTGTCCATGTTTGAAATTCCCGGGATCGCACACAGCTGCAACACCATCCTTAAATTCGTGGACGACACAACCATCCTGGGTCTCATCTCCAACAATGATGAGACCGCTTACAGAGAGGAGGTAAATAACCTGGCTAAATGGAGCCAGGACAACAACCTCTCTCTCAACATCTGCAAGACTAAAAAGATGATCGTGGAAGCGGCAGGGGGGGCCACTTCCTGAAGTCCATGATCATCTCTTTAGTCTTGCAGATGTTGAGAGAGAGTTTGTTGTCCTGGCACCATGTAGCCAGGTTATTTACCTCCTCCCTGTAAGCGGTCTCACCATTGTTTGAGATGCGACCCAGGATGGTTGTGTTGTCCGCGAATTTAAGGATGGTGTTGCAACTGTGCGTGGCCATGCAGTCAAGTGTGAACACGGAGTACGAGAGGGGACTGAGTATGCAGCCCTGGGGGGCTCCAGTGCCCAGGGTCAGTGCAGAGGAGGTGAGGTTGCCCATTCTCACCACCTCGGGTCTGCCCGTAAGGAAGTTCAGGATCCACTTGCAAAGGGAGGTGTTAAGACCCAGGGTCCTGAGCTTAGGAACAAGCTTAACGGGCACAATAGTTTTGAATGCAGAGCTGTAGTCCACGAGCAGCATCCTCACGTATGTGTTGCCTTTTTCCAGGTGGGAGAGGGCAGTGTGTGTCGTCAGGGCGATGGCATATTGTGGCAATGTGCAAATTGAAAGGGGTCCAAGGTGTCAGGAAGGGTGGAGCAGATGTGAGTTCTGACCAGCTGCTCGAAGCACTTCATGATGATGGAGGTCAGTGCTACAGGGTGGTAGTCATTCAGGCAGGTGAGCGAAGGTTTCTTTGGTACAGGGATGATGGTGGTCTGTTTGAAGCAGGAAGGGACTGCAGACAGAGACAGGGAGAGGTTGAATATGGAGGGGAAAACCTCCACTAGCTGGTCAGCGCACCCCCTGAGGACACGGCCTGGAATGCCATCTGGCCCTGGTGACTTCCGAGAGTTCACTTTTTTAAGAGCTCTCCTCACGTCGGCCGTGGTTAGGGACAGAGTGCAGTCGTCCTGGTCCTCAGCAAGCCACACCGAAGGAATAGTGTTGGTCACCTCAAACCGTGCATAGAAGATGTTGAGCTCGTCAGGGAGCGAGGCGGCGGGACACCGCTCTGACATCCCTTTGTAGTTTATAATGTGTCGCACTCCACACCACATGCATCTGGGGTCAGAGCTGTGGTAGTTAGACTCCAACTTATCCCTGTAGTTTCTTTTTCCATCTCTGACAGCCTTCCGTAGGTCATATCTGGATCTCCTCAAAGCCTCCAGGTCCCCAGAGCTATAGGCAGGGGACCGTGCTCTGAGCTTAGCATGGACATTACCATTAACCCTGGGCTTTTGGTTAGGGAAAGTCCTGACATTGACTCTCTGACATTGATATGCTTTGAAAGAGTCTATGTAATTATCAATGTCCCCATCTGCTGCATCACAGAACATCTGCCAATTTCTTGTTTCAAAGCAGTCCTGTAAAGCAGTAATCCCTCATTCCAGCGTTGAACAGTCTGAGAAACCGATTTATCCTGTTCTATAAGATGGGAGGAGCAAAATCGATGTATGATCAGCCTTACCAATAACGGGGCGGGGGATGGGTTTATAGCCATTTCGTATTTGTGAATGATCAGAGTCTGATCACCGAAATATTCAACAAAGGAAATATTGGAAATTGGAAACCCTATTGGAAAAAGTTTTCATTCTAGGACTAGGCTTAATCCACATCAATTAGGCTTAGATATTTCAAAGCCATACTAAGCTGACAATAATATAGCTCCATATGTAATGCTGCAGATCCTGGTACACTTTGGTTTGATTACCGGATCCCAAACCCCTGGTGAGGTTAAGTATAAAACATAATTTGGCATTGTACTGTTTTTAACATATCAGTGTAAAAGTAGAAATTAATTTAAGAATAATTTAAAAGAAAACTATTTGGGGGGTATGCAGAGCGGGCCATGTGGTGCGATCCATAGGTCAACCAGCTTCCAGCTCCCACACACCAAACCCCAGCCTTCGCCTGGGAGACCAGGGTTCAATTCCTGGCTCCAGCATCCCTCCACACTGTATGAGCAAACCTTTCATGTCTAATCACACTACTGTCTCGATCCCATTAAAGCATGTACATGCCCTAAAAAAACTGGCGATTTTATAGAGGGGCTAAGAATACAGTTCAAGTATATAATATGCTCTCTGGGGGAAGATCGTGTCTTGAACACTCAAACTTCAGAATAGCACTACTGTGCTTTTACCTACTGAGCCATCATGTTTGTTTTGAGTTGGCTATTCTAACTACATCAAAACATTTGTCCTTTTGTGCTGATGATTTCTAATACATGGGCTAAACAATTACCTTATTTAAAAAAAAAAAAAAACTATTGTATAGCATGAAAGGATGGGAAAGGTATCAACTGTAGCAGAACATGGAAAGTAAAATGACTTGTTTGAGGGGATTCCACATACATCTGCATTTAAAAATTCCATTTGAAACATTGTGAAGTACTCTGCGTTGATATTGCTGGCTGTACAATGCTGGCCTCAATCGTCTGTAAAAAAAAATTTCCCCCCACATAACTAACTTTTACAATGGATGTGTAATAATGGAATATTACAAATATAACAATTGTAATTATATATTCTTTCGCCCGAGCTGATGGTAGCCTAAACACTTTTAGCGGACTAACCCACGCATACCTAGCACGGTAATCGTGCATGTGTCTCGTGATGTGAAGCTAGAAAACTTAATCATGTTCTAAAAGTAATTCACATAACTTTGGTAAACATCAGTAATGCCTAACCGAAACAATTCACTTTTCTTGACGCATGCTGGTTCTGTTTACAATTTACTAGCTAAATCATATGCTTGAACATCAACCGAGTCTCTGGAACTGACAATAGTACTGTGTCATCTACATGATATGCACATGTCCTAAAGTGATGATGTGACACCTATTCTGCAGAAGCAAGGGATTTTTCACACCCATTTTATTTCAACAATCCTTGAAGAACACTTCCTTCCAAAAAGGGGTCTTTGGATAAAAAGGGTTCTGAAAGGAACCCATAGTCTTTATAAAGAACACTTGAAGAACACTTCAGAAGAAAATGGATCTGGGAAGAACCTCAAACCTTGAAGAAGAGTGTTCCAGCCAATCTCACACAATCTGAAAAACAACCCATTGGTTTGGCACAAAGCTTCACTGGTTTCCATAATAGCTAATATTGGCCATTTTCATCCTCTTTATGAAACAATAACTGTTTTTCCAGTCTGGATGGATGCTGTCCTGTGGTTGACAGCTTTGACATACGCAGAGTCAGTCTTTCCCATGGGCCTTATGGTCTACACCGATAAGCCATAACATTATGACCACCTGCCTAATAGTGTACATCCCGCTTTTGCCGCCAAAACAGCCCTGACCCATCGAGGCATGGACTCCACCAGACCTCTGAAGGTGTGCTGTGGTATCTGGCACCAAGACATTAGCAGCAGATCCTTTATGTCCTGTAAGTTGAGAGGTGGGGCCTCCATGGATCGAACCTGTTTGTCCAGCACATCCCACAGATGCTCGATTAGATTGAGATCTGGGAAATTTGGAGGCCAAGTCAACAGCTTGAACTCGTTGTTGTGTTCCTCAAACCATTCCTGAACCATTTTTGCTATGTGGCAGGGCACATTATCCTGCTGAAAGAGGCCAATGCCATCAGGGAATACCGTTTCCATGGAAGGGTGTACATGGTCTGCAACAATGCTTAGGTAGGTAGTACATGTCAAAGTAAGAGCCACATGAATGGCAGGACCCAAGGTTTCCCAACAGAATATTGCCCAAAGCATCACACTGCCTCCGCCGGCTTGCCTTCTTCCCATAGTGCATCCTGGTGCCATGTCTTCTCCAGGTCAGCAACACACACGCATCCGGCCATCTACGTGATTTAAAAGAAAAATGTGATTCATCAGACCAGGCCACCTTCTTCCATTGCTCCATCATCCAGTTCTAATGCTCACATGCCTGTTGTATGCGCTTTCGGCAGTGGACAGGGGTCAGCATGGCCACACTGACTGGTCTGCGGCTATGCAGCCCCATACGCAACAAACTGCGATGCACTGTGTCTTCTGACACCTTTCTATCACAACTAGCATTAACTTTTTCAGCAATTTGAGCTACGGTATCTCGTCTGTTGGATACATCTGCATTTTACATCTGCAGTATCTCGTCTCAGCCTTTGCTCCCCACATGCATCAATGAATCTTGGCCGCCCACGATCCTGTCGCTGGTTCACTGCATTTCCTTCCTTGGACCACTTTTGATAGGTACTGACCACTGCAGACTGGGAACACCCCAAAAGAACTGCACTTTTGGAGATGCTCTGACCCTGTCATCTAGCCATCACAATTTGGCCCTTGTCAAAGTCGCTCAGATCCTTACGCTTGCCCAATTTTCCTGCTTCTAACACATCAACTTTGAGGACAACATGTTCACTTGCTGCCTAATATATCCCACCCACTGACAGGTGCCATGATAAGAGGATTATCAGTGTTATTCACTTCACCTGTCAGTGGTCATAATGTTATGGCTGATCGGTTTATGTTTGACATGCATTTAATGTGTTTCCATATTTAATACAATTATTTGAATTACCTTTTTGTTGTCATTCTTCAGTATTCTGACTTGAATTGTCTCTGAATAATAAATGGTAATGTAAGATATTTAAGCAATTAGGAAGGGAGGGGTGTAGTATATGACTTATATACAACTAAGGTATGTTCTTAGGCACAATGTGACGCAGAATGCCTGGATACAGAGCTTTACATTGTATATCGACCATACACCTGAAACATCCTGTGTTACTACTATTATAAACCTGTTACTAATGTACTGTACAAGATCTTATAGCTAATCAAGATTTTTTGTTTGAACAACCCAGTTTATAATTACATACTCCTCAGTGTAACGCCCGCACTCCATCCACGTTCACGTCACCTGTCATCTGAGTCTAGACATCATCAGACAGGGGGTTCCCCCTCACCACCGGAATCCCTACCTACCACGCCCCCTGCACGACGAACTCTTCCTGCTCCACAATCACCGGAATATTGAACACCTGGTTCCACTTACCATATTGTATCCTCGGCCTGTACATCAGTACGTAAGCTAGTTTCACACACATGTAGGATTGTATTGCACTTGTTGCTCTACTAAGCCTTCGTAGTGTTTTCACTAGTTATCCCGTATTCTTCAGATTGTTATTGCCCGTGTTTGACCTAGTGCCTGTCTCTGTTCTTTCGATTAGTTTTGCCCTTTGTACTGTCATCCATTGGACTGCTTTACTGGTTTTGACCCTGCCTGTGTTTTGACTACGAGTTCTTCCTATTTCCCCTGGGACACAATACATCTCCTCTGTGTACTCCGCAGTTGGAACCGGCACCTCCTCATCTGCTCGGTATCCATTACATTCAGGTGATATAGAGTAAACAGCATTAAGATCTTAATTTCATCACTAATGTAAATAACACATTTCACACTAAGTTCTAGTGTTTAATAGATTTTATTTCAGACCGAGGCAGGATTCAAACTGGGGAGTTTTAATTGTTCTGCCACAGACTGACAATGTTGCTGATGTTAGTTTTCTAAGGAATAATCATGACCCCAAAATGAGTGTGTGGTATACAGGCATTCACGTGATTGTCATGGTTGTTGAGGGTCAGGCTGGTCCTCAGTTCCATCAGAAGTTCTGTCAGGCTGTCCACCCAAGATTTTCTGCACTCATTTCAAATTGAACACTGAATTTGTTGTAGTTTCTGTGTGTATTATCTAGTGGTTCTCTCTTACCTAGTTTGTCTCTTACCTTCTTCATTTCAATGTCACACAGCACTTCGCCCACAATGGCTGACTCTGACTGTCATGGCGCAGAGAGAGCGATTACTCCCTCAGACCTCCAGGATCTCTACTCAACTCTCATTTCAGAAATGACGGCTCTCATAGCTGTTCAACTGAGGTCTGCTATTGAGACAGCTTTGGCACCTGCTTATTGAGGCAGCTCTGGCCCTTTTCTCTTCTACTCTCTATGCTATCTGAGCCGCTGCCGAGGACCTGGTCCGCAACAACACTCAATTGATATACAAGTGATCACATGACATATATAATTGTTCTGTCTATCAGGTTAATGTTAAATAACAACATGATTTTATGAAAAGCTCTATATATCCTCCCTTTGGGGCTTCATTAAGCCCCAAATCTGGACCTGGAAAAAATAGGTGAGGAGAACTCAGTTATGACAAAAGAGCTGAAATCAACTGAATTACCTAAAACCATCTCCTCAGTCAACTATCGCTCCAGAGGCTGGAAGTCAAATCTCTTCCTCCCTCTTTGGCTGAAAGGAAGTAAAAGACTTTCCAGCCCAATCACCAATCAATCAAGTGTGTCTTTCAGAGCCTTGCAAACATGTGGTTACAAATGATTACATATACAGTAAATTAAGTGCATATTTTGCATAGATATGAAAAAACAACATACCAATAATCAAAAGCTATCAATTACCAAACATTAAAATTAATAAAACATCAATCAATACCATAGAAAATGAATAAAAGGGAGAATGAGAATATAGTAAAAGCAGTCTTATGAGGAAGAATATGAAGGAAAACATGTGCATAAAATCATCTGTCTCCTCAGAGCACCTCCTCATACTAGGTTGGCTACCAACCACCTAGGTGATCTAAACCTTCTTCATAGTGGATAACAGGCCTTACCTGCACAGAAACCACAGTCCCCCCCTTTAACACAAAGCACAATCATAGGGTTTCGGGTAATGATAATGTCATCATGGAACATTTGTCCATTTATCTTCTTAGGATATATTTTGCTGCAATACTTACACACAGGGTTGGGTAGGTTACTTTTTAAATGTAATCCGGTACAGTTACAAGTTACCTGTCCACATTTGTAATCAGTAACATAACTTTTGGATTACTCACACTCAGTAAGTAATCTGATTAATATGAAATTAATCTAAAAGTAATTCAAAGTAAGAGACATTAGGAAAAAAAATAGGAATAACCTATAACCAATTGAACACATTTTGCGGGATCAATCAATGTTAGAGTTTACGTTGCTGGCCAAAAACGGAATTTGCATTTTACCTTATGGGTTGTGTACAGTGCCTTTTGAAAGGGTTTCTAAACCATTGCTTCTACTTCAAAATGATTGGGCTACATCTCTACATTACACGCTAAAGGTCTGTCAGATATTTAGTAATTCCAATTAATCCAATAACCCTCGATCTTCCATAATCTGACTTTTTATCTGAACATAACCCAAAATCTAATGATGTGTAAGCCTATTTTGTTATTTGTGTTTTATTCATGTTTTTAATTGCTTCAAAACATTGTTGAAAAATAAATGGCAATTACTCAAAAGAGTTTTGACATTGCTGTATATAAAAATTAAGATATCCGTAGTTTTTCGCGCTAAACTAAATCTGCAGTAGTCTGATGTTTTGCTCCCCAACCAAGAACATTGTCAAAATGTTGCAGAAACCCCAGGCACTCGAATGCATGTTTGCAATCGTCAACACCCGCATAGAAATAAGATTTACCCGAGCGAACGTAACCTGCGATTATTTGGGCCACCAGTGATGGATTTTCAAAACGCAAATAAATAGACTGTGATTATAAACCTGCACTCTTAGCTTAAAGTAAATGACGTCAGCAGCCAATGATAACCAATGAACACAATTTTCAGAGATGCAAAGCAAGCAGAATCACATGGCCTACCTGTATGGACGGAGTTGATGTGGCTGCGTCAAATGCAAATAACCATTCTTTGGCAGAGTGCTTCCCAACACACATTTTTCTTCTCAAATGTCGTGGTAAATTCCATATAATGTTTTATCTTGAAGGCAGCGCCATGTTACAGCTATCTATTAAACAATTCCTGTATAAATTGTTCGGTGCAACTCGTCCTGGCTGTGTTGTTTGGTGCATTTGACAAATAAACCTTGAAAAACATATAACACCAGGTAGGCCTATCATTGTTCTGAGAAAGATGCGTCGAGTAGATAACTAAATAACATTTTAAATGGCTTGAGTAATATTATCGTAGATATACTGTTTTTACCAGCCATCCAACCAACCAAAACCGGAGAAAATTAAACTAGCGCTTAATCCGTCATTAATCTGGTTATGCGAGCGAACCACCTTTGCGCGCATGATGATCACACAACTGAGGCGCACAATTCTTATTTTGGCTCAAATAACGATGTTTTTAAAACATTAAATAATAAACTCAAACATGCAACTTGTCATAATTATTTCAGCACCTATTCATTTTCAATTGAAGTAGGGGAGACCGGGGATACTTGTAACATTTTGGACATTTCTGTCTGTATCTTGAAGCTCTTTTAAACCAGTGCATTCAAAATTGTATACAAACTAGTTACATGTGTCTGCTGTTATATCTGTAACACAAACAAAAAATGTGTGGTTTAGTCTCAAACACAAGGAGTGACATGTTACAATTCACCCCAAAACCTGGGTCAGTTGTAACATACCCTGTGGTGAAATGTAACATTATGATATACCCTGGGGTGAGTTGTAACATTATAAAAAAATAATTATGACAAAAAAATGATATTGAAAGTTTTTTATATCAAAACTTAAATTACTTTTTAACATAACTGGTGTGTGTGTGTGTGTGAAGTATGTTAGTTACTGTCAGTCATAGCAGTGAGACATTTATACATAATACATTTGAACAAAATGAGCATTACTGAATATTAGTTTGTGTGTTTGTGCTTGTTTGTTTGTTTGCATACTGAAATTCAAAGAAAACATATATAGGCCTAAAACAAAAATGTTGCATATAGTAGGTTTTAACATTTTAATTGTTGTTACAACTAACCCAGACTCTTGTTGTTACAACTAACCCAGACTTCTATAGTCATGAACTAACCTTACAGGTAAGAGGTAAAACATTATCACTAACAACTTGCATGAAAGATATCTAGATAGACACACAATGAACATGATTTAAGTTTGATTAATTTAATTACATAGCTGGCAATACTACCAAAAAAATGAATGAGGTAAAAAAAAACAACTTTCTTACCTGAAAATTAGTTTTTTCCTTTTAAAAATGGTTGTGTCTGCCACAGGGTGCTACTTATTCACATGTGAAGTAAGGATTAAATTGAGCATGTGCAGAGTGAATCAGATGATTCGTAACTTGTTCCTGAATAGAGAAATTGGATGTGTTACAACTAACCCGTGTTACAACCATCCCCGGTCTCCCCTAATCCAAAAGTAATCATACATTTTTTCAAAAGTATCTGTAATCCAATTACAATATTTTTGTTGGTAACGTAACAGATTACAGTTACATTTTTTTGTAATCCGTTACTGCCCAACTCTGCTTACACATATATCCCTGAAAAGGGCAAGGGTAACACAACTAACACAACCCCCATTACCATGCCTATCTTATCATAATTAACCATACCACTGGCCTGAAAACATTAATGCCTGCACAACATTTTTTAAATAGGTTTCCTTTATCTTGGGGTCTTACCATTATCCATCTCTGCATCTCAACGCTTGTTTTTCTTGGGATTACCACTTCTCTGACCATAAATCTACTTCTTGTACTCACTTCTCTTCTCCCACGTTTCACTTCTCGTTCCTGGGGTTCCACTTATCCTATCCTTCTTTTCACTTGCTTTGTCCCTCGTTTCACTATCTAGGCCGTGGGACTGCTTCTGTCCCTATTCTGTCTATTAGCTACTCCTTTTCTTGGTTGTTTCCATGGTATAAAAGTATCTAATTCCTCACTGTTAATTTCCCTGTCTCATACATTTGCCCAAGTATCTCCTTTTATTTCTACAACCCCTCTTTCTCTTATAGTTGCTGAGGGGGCTTCTGTCTCAGATAACAATCTAGCCTGTGTTCTTGTCATATCAGGTCCTGTTTTAACATTACAATATCCAGATATTTCTGAGGTTGCACCTCTTTTTTATCGAGCGTGCCACACACACCTTTCTCGCTACGACGCTACTACAACAATAGCCACCATAACAAAAGAGTCTCCCTAGTAAATTTTAGTTTTGACATACCACTCCATTTTCACCTTATGTATCGCAACCTTTATCCCAATACATGTGAAAGTCTAAATTTAACTCGAAAGTTACTCCCTAGTCCTCTCCCTTCACCTGGCACATTGTGGTTTTGTTCTTCTTGTCCGTTGACGTATCGACCCAAAGGCCTCTCTGCCTCGGTCTTGATGCTGTAAATACTTTGACAGAAACACAGTCTCATCTTCTTTTGTAGTGAGCAACTCTCTGCCTCAGATTTGTTGCTGTAGGGCCCACGACTCAAGGCTCAATTTCAAGTTGTGCTGTTCTGTCTCACCGTTGATTGGAGAAGTGATCCAGACATAACAAGGAGCTCAGGTCTTCCACCTTCTCCGGTAATGTCTGCTCCACGTGGCACGGCGGCTCTCCCTCTGCTCCGACGCTCTTCCTCACCAGCGTACTAACCACGGGTTGGAGACTGATGGCAGCAGCGCTCCCCGAGGACGCACCTGTTCCCCATCACTAAAGTGTTTGATTCACCACTGCACCTCATGGATTATTGTTTGTTGCTACTACCGTGAGGTGCAGATCTGTACAACTATTGCCTTAGTAAACAAGATACCTTTTGATTGTTATTCCTGGTTTTGGTATTCCTTCATTTTGCGCCACCTTTTTGCGCACTCACCATACTCGCACGTCACATCCCCCCAGTGAAACGTCCTTCATATGCCACAAATCAGGTTCTGGAACTCAGAAAGTGCCGAAACATTATTTTTCCCAAATCGTCTCCATGCATTGAGTTAGAGGTCTGCAACACCATCCTTATAAGAGAAAGGAGAAGACAAAACACTGCATCAGTTTACTTATTTTCCATCTGGGCCATTGCCATAACTAAAAATACTTTTCAACTATTAAAGATGGTAGGACCATTACTTCGATGTCAGAAAAATAAATAAACAACTATTTCAGGTGTGTATATAACATCTCCATACTTCTATTGAAACTTAGCATTATTATAAGAAACATTTAGGAATTGCAACCATTTTCATACACAGTCCCCTTATTTCAGGGGCTCAAATGTAATTGGACAAATTAACACAATCATAAATAAAATGTTAATTTTTAATACTTTGTTGAGAATCCATTGGAGGCATTGACTGCTTGAAGTCTGGAACACATGGACATCACCAAACGCTGGGTGTCCTCCTTTGTGATGCTTTGCCAGGCCTTTACTGCAGAAGTCTTCAGTTGTTATTTGGTCGTGGGGCTGCCTTAAGTTTTTTCTTCAGCACGTGAAATACATGCTTGATCGGGATGAGATGAGGTGATTGACTCAGCCATTGCAGAAATTCCACTTCTTTGCCTTAAAACACTCCTTGGTTGCTTTCGCAGTATGTTTTGGGTCATTGTCCATCTGTAAAGTGAAGCGCCGTCCAATCACGTTTGTTGAATTTTGCTGAATATGAGCAGACAATATATCCCTATACACTTCAGAATTAATCCGGCTGCTTCTGTCTTTTGTCACATCATCAATAAACACTAGTGACCCAGTGTCATTAGAAGCCCATGCCATCAAACTGCCTCCACCGTGTTTTACAGATGATGTGGTATGCTTTGGATCATGAGCCGTTCCAAGCCTTATCCATACTTTTTCCTTCCCATCATTCTGGTGCAGGTTGATCTTAGTATCATCTGTCCAAAGAATGGTGTTCCAGAACTGGGCTGGTCTTTTTAGATGTTTTTTGGCAAACTCTAATCTGGCCTTTCTATTCTTGGGGCGTATGAATGGTTTGCACCTTGTGGTGAACCCACTGTATTTGCTCTTTAAGTCTTCTCTTTATGGTAGACTTGGATAATGATATGCCTACCTCCTGGAGTGTTCTTCACTTGGCTGGATGTTGTGAAAGGGTTTTCCTTTACCAAGGATCCTACAATCATCCAGCACTGTTGTTTTCTGTGGATCTCCATGCCTTTTTGTGTTGCAGAGCTCACCAGTGAGTTATTTTTTCTCAGAATCTACCAAACTTTCGATTTGGCCACTCCTAATGTTCCTGCAATCTCTCTGATGGATTTCTTTTTTTGTTGCTGGCTAAGGATGGCCCGTTTCACTTAAATTGAGAGCTCTTTTGACCGCATGTTATGGGTTCTCAGCAATAGCTTACAAATGCAAATGCCACACCTGGAATCAACTCCAGACCTTTTACCTGCTTAATTGATGAAGAAATAATAGAGGCATAGCCCACACCTGTCCATGAAACAGCTTTTGAGTCAATTGTCCAATTACTTTTTGGTCCCTTGAAAAAGAGGGTGCTACATATTAAAGAGCTTTTTAGATGTGAATTGAAGCTGAGAGACTGCACTTTAAGCCCATATTTATTATTTAACTGTAATTCAAATATATTTTGGTAAACAGCCAAAATAACAAAACTTTCACCTTTTTCTGCTGTAACCACTGCAGGGTCAACTTGGCCTTGTGCTTAGGGTCATTGTCGTGCTGGAGAGTCCAAGAGTGTCCCATGCGCAGCTTTCGTGCACAAGAATGCAAATTGTCTGCCAGTATTTTCTGATAACATGCTGCATTCATCTTGCCATCAATTTTCACAAGATTCCCCGTGCCTTTAGAGCTCACACACCCCCAAAACATCAGTGAGCCACCACCATGCTTCACAGTGGGGATGATATTCTGTTCACTATAGGCCTTGTTGACCCCTCTTCAAACATAGACCATAGACCATGACCATAAAGCTCTATTTTGGTCTCGTCACTCCAAATTGCAGTGTGCCAGAAGCTGTGAGGCGTGTCAAGGTGTTGTCGGGCATATTGTAACCAGGATTTTTTTTGGCATTGGCTCAGTAACAGCTTCTTTCTGGCAACTCGACCATGCAGCTCGTTTTTGTTCAAGTATTGTCATATTATGCTCCTTCAAACAACCACACCATCTTTTTCCAGAGCAGCCTGTATTTCTCCTGAGGTTACCTGTGGGTTTTCCTTTGTATCCTGAACAATTCTGGCAGTTTTGGCTGAAATCTTTCTTGGTCTACCTGACCTTGGCTTGGTATCAAGAGATCCCTGAATTTTCCACTTCTTAATAAGTGATGGAACAGTACTGACTGGCATTTGCAAGGCTTTGGATATCTTTTTATACCCTTTTCCATCTTTATAAAATTCCATTACCTTGTTAAGCAGTTCTTTTGACAGTCCTTTTCTGCTCCTCATGACTCAGTATCTAGCCTGCTCAGTGCATCCATGTGAGAGCTAACAAACTCATTGACTATTTATACACAGACACTAATTGTAATTTAAAAAGCCACAGGTGTGGGAAATTCACCTTTAATTGCCATTTTCACCTGTGTGTGTGTGTGTCAGCTTGTGTTTCTGTAACAAGGCGAAACATTCAAGGGGTACATAAACTTTGGATCAAGGCCATTTGGGTGATATCTGTTATCATTTTGATTTAAAAAGGAGCCAAACAACTATTTGATAATAAATGGCTTCATATGATCACAATCCTTAAATAAAAGACAGATTTTTGCCGGACAGCGTAAGCGGAGCCGGCCTAGAAGAGTGAATGTCTCTTACTGAGTCTCTCCGTCCGTCCCTGACTGACTGACTATCCCTTGTTAAATAGCGTAGTGGTTAGAGACGTGGGCTACGGAACAACAGGTCTTGTGTTCGACTCCTGTAACAATCAGAATCAGCTTTATTCGCCAGGTATGTGTACACATACGAGGAATTTGACTCTGGATTATACAGGCTCAAGATGTGCTTACTCATAAAAAACTTACAAAAAGGACACCCAACAAGAGTCACCAACTGCAATATACAGTACACATAATAAACCAAACAGCAACATTGATTATGCCTGAGGTTCAAGACAGACAAAAACTTCGCTGGCTATAACTTTATGTAGCTACGTAATGGGAAGCCTAAAATAAAACAGTTCTGGTGGATATAAGGATTTGTTCAGGATAGACAAACACTTCTCTGCCTACACGATTCTCTCGTCTTTTCACTTGACAAAAAAGTCAGTTATCGTCACCTATATTGATAGATACTCAATGTCATTCACGAATGGCTAATTAGCTGTTAACTAAGCGCGATTGACGCGCGGGCGCGTCAATTGAAAACATTTTTGTTCACTACTCCGTAACCGTAGAAGTTAGATGCTTAATTCTTCTTCCACATTAATAGGGTTATTTTTCTGCAAATAACAACGTCTCATTTGTGTACCTTCGTCAACCAGAAGCCCCACAATCGCGATCAGAACATTTCTATTTGAGGCATCCAGGTCACACATTTTTATTTATTGCTCCAGGACTGTAGAAGTTAGAGCCTTCATTCTTTTTCCAGGTTAATCTGGTTATTTTTCTGCAAATAACAACGTCTCATTTGTGCTATTTCGAAAATATTTCAATATTTTAAAAATATCACAAACCTATATTTGAGGTGTCCAGGTCACACATTTTTATTCATTGCTCGAGAACTGTAGAAGTTAGAGGCTTCATTTCTTTTCTATGGGAACAACGACATTACGCTGCAAATAACATTGTCTCGTTTGTGTACTTTCGTCAACCAGAAGCCCCACAATAGCGATTAGAAAACCTCTATTTGACGCGCGCGTCCAGGTCACACATTTTTATATATTGCTCGTGAACTGAAGAAGTTAGAGGCTTCATTTCTTTTCTATGGGAACAACGACATTACGCTGCAAATAACAACGTCTCGTTTGTGTATTTTCGTCAACCAGAAGCCCCACAATCGTGATCACAAATATTGATCACCTATAGTCCTTCAGGATTTCAGCAGCAGCCCTAACTAATTATACTTGATATTTTTCTGTTGTTTAGAAGTCTACAATACATAAACCAATCCAATGCGAAGTCTATCCATGTCACCCCCCTCCCTAAAAGAGAGAGAAAGAGCGAGCGCGCGCGCCAGGGGGAGAGGCGCGTGTCATTATAGTCTTTATGCACCTGGATTGCATTGAAGACGCATTCAGTTGCTACAAGCAATTGTTTTGAGAAAAAAGAAATGGCCAAACGGCGAAAGAAGTGGAATAAATGAATATGGAGAGCGAGGATAGTGAAAATGGGTCTGAACATTCAGACCATGAAAATGGGTCTGAACATTCAGACGATGAAAAGTATCATGACGGA